>CM040778.1:35680377-35700377 GCA_022829085.1 Abramis brama | reverse complement strand
AGTTCAGGAGCTTCTTACACACACACACACACACACACACACACACCTGTATGATGAGTTTGGTGAAGGGCTCAGTGAGGGTCTTCAGCAGTTCAGGAGCTTCTTACACACACACACACACACACACACACACACACCTGTATGATGAGTTTGGTGAAGGGCTCAGTGAGGGTCTTCAGCAGTTCAGGAGCTTCTTATACGCACACACACGAACACACACACACACACACACACACACACACCTGTATGATGAGTTTGGTGAAGGGCTCAGTGAGGGTCTTCAGCAGTTCAGGAGCCTCTTACACACACACACACACACACACACACACACCTGTATGATGAGTTTGGTGAAGGGCTCAGTGAGGGTCTTCAGCAGTTCAGGAGCCTCTTACACACACACACACACACACACACACACACACCTGTATGATGAGTTTGGTGAAGGGCTCAGTGAGGGTCTTCAGCAGTTCAGGAGCCTCTTACACACACACACACACACACACACACACACACCTGTATGATGAGTTTGGTGAAGGGCTCAGTGAGGGTCTTCAGCAGTTCAGGAGCCTCTTACACACACACACACACACACACACACACACACCTGTATGATGAGTTTGGTGAAGGGCTCAGTGAGGGTCTTCAGCAGTTCAGGAGCCTCTTCTCCGCTGTGAAGCTGAAAGCCGCTGACCGTGACTCTGGCTAGGAAGCTCATCAGACCCGAGGCGACCTCGACCGGCAGCAGGACCAGCACCGACAGCCAGTTAAAGCAGTCGTGGATCGTCGCACCAGCAAACGCACTGGAGAACCAGAGGATGTTGCTGCAGTTAGGCATGTAACAACTTAAAATATGTTGAGAGAACTTAAATATCCAACTAAACTAAAGTTAAAGTCCCCCTGTGGTGAAAATCAAACTTTTAATGTTGTTTATATGCCTATGCTTTAAGACAAACCATGTGTAAATTCATAAGTCGACTCCATTGCTGAGTATTTTCTCCTTAAAACTGCACTGAACCAAAGACAGTCTCAAAAACACGCTTTGAAATCGCTGGTGTTTCTGACGTCACAAACTACCTTGTAACCAATCAGATCAACGTGTGATCGTCAACCAGTGGATCTCTGAGCTGAGTGAGTGAGTGGAGGCGGGGCTCATTTGCATATTCATAGAACCGCGTATACTAAATGAGGCAAGGGTGTCGAGTTACATTCAAGATATTTTAATGCATGAAGTCTCAAAGACATCCTTACAATTTTGGGAATTGGTTGGGAGTTGGGAATTTGGTACTAGAACTAGAATTACAAATGTTTATTCTCAAAGGGTTTCCACACCTTTTGACCAATGAATTTCCATGACTTTTGCCAATAATTCTGTGCTTTTAAACTCCCCAAATCCACCAGCACTGTTTCCTGAGCCACAATCATGCTGTATTAAACTAATAAAACACATTACGCCACAGACAAACTTCTCTGCTTCAACACATTATAATCCTTCAAAACAAAGTGCACAGTGCCAGCAAATCTCAAGAACACATTAAAAAACATTAAAATCAGAAATGAAAAGCCGAAAGAAACCGTATTGATTCTGTTATTGTTGTCTTATAAATAATAATAAAAACATTCAAGACATCAAGCGACTTCAGCACAAGCATGCTTTTCCTGGAGATTACAATATTTTAAGGCATGAAGGATTTTCTTCAAGGAAAAAACATTTAAATATGTAATTTTGGTGATCAAAGATGAGTTTTAAGGGATACAATTATTGACTACAGGGGGACTTTGACTAAACGTACAATTTTAGGTCAAGCACGCACACTTTAAGTTGAAACAACACATTATTACTTATTTTAATGTTGAATTTTAAGTTGTGATAACTAATCACAGCAATCATTTTGCAGGACGCAGTGTTATTTGAGTTTTAGTTTTCATGTTAATTTTAGTTTATTTTTAGTCATTTTGTTACGTGCTTATGTCATTTTATTTTTTTTTAAATATTACTATTTAGATTTTTAGTTAGTTAGTTTAAGTTTTTATTAATTTCCAATTACTAATTTTAGTGCTGTATTTCAGTTTACTGCAAAGGAAACATTTCTAATTTTCATTTAGTTTTTCAACTAATATTTTTATTTATATTTTATTTCAGCTTTATTTCATTATTAACAGAAATAGTTCTGCGGAAAAACAAAGAAACAAATGTATAAACAAATTTATAGTCTCTGCATTCATCACTGATGCTTTTTTAATGTGTTTTTCATGGATAAAAACAGAAGAGAAAGGAAATTTGTTGAATAATGTAGTAAAAATAAACCTGAAATGACATTCGCCTGTAATGTGATGGAAATTATATATTATTCATGGGGAATTGGATGGTTTTATATCAGAACGGAGTGAGAGCTGGATGAATGTGAGTTTTGAAAAGGCTTTCTAGCCAAGGCTGAAGGTCATCATCATTATTTATACAAAAACCCAGAAATGAGTTGCATATAACACTTCCGGTTCTATCATCCTAAAGTCAATGTGCTTTTGCTATTATTGCCATAATTACTGTTAACTTTCTGCAGGATTTTAGAAAGCTTGCATTACCTAAAATAACTGAATAGCTACACTGAAATTATTTTTTTTATATTTTTGCAAATATCTGTCAATGTCCTTTTAATTAAGTTTTTTTTTCATTGGCAGATCATTTTTTCTTGTTTTAAGCAGAAACTTCTTATCTCATGTAATTTTGCATCCCAAGTAAATGCATCTTGATTTCACATAATTCAGATATATATTGATATATTTATGATATGACTACTGCATCACATTAGTTTACACCTACGCTGAAATTAAAGTCATTTCAGAGGCAGAAAAACAAATATATTGCATTTTGTTGAAAGCTTTGAAAGCTTTGGAATAACTTGCACTGATAAATTATTCACATTAAGACCTAGAACATGTATTGACAATGTAAATGGGGACCATTATGATTTCATGTTGACTTAGAGAAATCAATTCTGCAAAATTAGGAAGCATTTTGCAAATGAACTTATAAATACTTTACGTGAACAGACTGGTTTGATTTAATCCTGATGATAACCGTGATGGTGAAATACCGTTTGAATTCGTTCCTCTCTCCTGCTTGCATCAGGGCGACGATGGTGTTGGTGACAGACGTGCCGATGTTGGAGCCCATAATGATGGGGACCGCAGACTTCACTTCGAGCACTACACACACACACACACACACACACACACAGACACGTTTTTTTATGTGGCTGCAACAAAGTCTCTTCTGCTCACCAAGGCTGCATTTATTTGATCAAAAATACAGTAAAAATAGTGAAATATTATTATAATGTAAATCAGCAGTTTTCTATGTGAATATATAGTAAAGTGTAATTTATTCCTGTGATCAAAGCTGAATTTTCAGCATCATTACTCCAGTCTTCAGTGTCACATGATCCTTCAGAAATCATTCTAAAATGATGATTAGCTTTACTTTACTATATATTCACATAGAAAACAGCTAGTTTTAAATGTTATATTATTTCGATATATTACTGTTTTTATTTCTTCAAATAAATGCAGCCTTGGTGAGACTTTATAAATGCACAACATTATAAATGCACTTCTTTCAGTGGTGTTTGCACCCCATCACGAAGCATCTCTCCTGTTCTATGGTTTATGACACTGGATATGACACAATTTCATTTCCATTGTTTCTACTGACTCTTAAATCAGGCTAGCATTAGAGTCAAGTCACATTTCCTTTCAGATACTATCAGTGTGTAGTTTCGCATCAGTAATGACTGTCCCTTACGTTGCTGGTGTGTGTATTCCCTGAAGGCCCACAGAACTTGAACACACTCCCACTCCTGACATCCATTAGCTTCAATTCACTTACTCAGAGAAAAGCCCAGCTTTACTCAAGGTTGTTCTCTTTAAACCATTTCAAAGGATAAAGATTTCTTTGAAGAGACAGGATTGCAGTGGCATTGGAAACCCACATGCCCATGCACAATTTCACATTCTGTATTTTCTCTACACACACACACTGTACAGTGGGGTTAAAAAAAACGAGCTTACTATTAAAAATGCTTCTATTTTGCATTTTTCTAAATAAAGGCACTTATTTTATTATGAATTATATTATCGGCATAACAATTAGAGTAAAAGTTGCATTGAAAATTTCAGATGGTGAATGTCCATTTGTTAGAAATATCATTTTACATCATTATATTTTCCAACCCCCAGATTTTGCATGTGATCTCAGACCCCACTGTGCATAATAAAACTCTTTATTACATGGCTTGGTTGAATTCTAATGTAGAATGCGGTGTGTTATTTCTTGATAACAGACCGTTGCTAAGGATAACACACCGTTGCCATGAAAAACAGAGCGTTGCTATGGACGCAGAATTCTAACCATAGAGACGAAACAGACTATTTTCTTTAGCGGAAGCAATACAATCGTTTTTAAATCAATAAACTCCTTTTTAAATCAATATTTTGTGTCAAATTATTGATTTATTTGGTAGGTAGCCATGTAATAAGCGGGATAATGTAGAGCGAGGCGGTTGTTATAGCGAATACAACCCCGACAGGCTGATTCAAGCTCCGCTCCGCGTCGGGATCGTGATCAGCCTGTCGAGGTTGTATTCGCTATAACAACCGCCTCGCTCTACATTATCCCTTACTTATTATTGTGTTAAACATAAGCTCATTAACCCAAACAAAACTTCCTAATTAAAGCTCTGCATCTGTTGAGATTTGGGATCGAGATCTGATAGTCACACACAAGATCCTCAGGCCACCACGGCATTCGCTCCAGCGAATCAGCTCATCCGAGAGAGATAACTCTTAATTAAAGCAGGAAAATCATGAAACAACTTCTAGAGACGAGGCTTTCTGGAAATAAAGTGGAATAAGAAGTAGCCCACCAAGTTTTTGCAAGAGCAAAACAGTCATAAAACTTTATTTTACAGTGTCCTTGTTGCATATGTTGCATGTAGGCCTACTACTTACCATAGTAATAACAGTAAATGATTACATGAAACTAACCCTCAAGCCTCAACCAAATCCTAATCCTACCCTAACCCTATAGTAAGTGCATGCAGTTGCTTATTATTACTCAGTACTTAAATATATAATTACACTGTAACAGTGACACCTTAAAATAAAGTGTAACCCAATACACTTTAGTTTTACAGATGAATAAAGTTGCTATTTTTGTTAAAAGGAACTTTGTATGTCATAAAGTTCTAGATCACATCAAAAGTTGGCAAAATTGGTGGTGGTTAAGGAGACTCCCACTTCAAATGTAAAGCGCTTTGAGTATATCTAGAAAAGTGCTTTATACATGTAACAAATTATAATTATTATTATTATAAAATAAAGTTTGCATTAAAAGCATGTCGCACAAGAACTGTGTGTCCGTCTGCAGAAGTACAGAAAGGCCACTGATGGGTTTATGTTCAATGATATGAGATAAAAACAACCAATATTGACTTCTAAAGTTTATTCACTGTTTTTGTCTTTGAAAATCTTCATTTAGGGCTGTTTCTCAATACAAATAAAATGCATATATATGTGAATATGGAGCTCTATACATGACATGGGATATAATATGTATCACGGCCACAAATTAACAACTCGTTCGCTAGTTTTAAGAAAAATATGTGCACATATAATAATTTATTCCACTGTTTTAGTTAAAAATGAGGGAACAAATTAGTTCAACATGGCCACAATTTACTAAAATGAGAGAATTAATTTCTAAATTCATGGCCCAATTTATTATTCCCCTGGTGCTCTATATATGTGAAATATGTATATGTGACTTAATAAATGTAAATAAAGAAATAAATATTTAAATTAATTGTCATTTCATGTACACTGGTTAAAAAGTTTGGGATTTTTTTAATGTTTCTAAAAGAAGTCTCTTCTGCTCACCAAGGCTGCATTTATTTGATGAAAAATACAGTAATACAGTAATGTGAAATAATATTATAATTTAAAATGGCTGTTTTCTATGTGAATATATGGTAAAGTGTAATTTATTCCTGTGATTAAAAATGAATTTCCAGTCTTCAGTGTCACATGATCCTTCAGAAATCATTCTAATATGATGATTTGATGCTCAAGAAACATTTTTGATTATTATCAATGTTGAAGACCATTGTGCTGCTTCATATTTTTGTGGAAACCGTGATGTACTTTTTTCTTTAGGATTCTTTGATGAATTGAATGCTCAAAAAAACTGAATTAATTTAAAAAATAGAATCTTTTGTAACATTAAAAATGTCTTTCCTGTCACTTTTGATCAATGTAATGCGTCCTTGCTGAATAAAAGTATTTAAAGAAAAATATTTACCGTCCCCAAAATTCTGAATGCTAGTTCCTTAATTACGTATATTTGAATAATTTGACAACCCTAATAAGAGGATATGAACCTGAGGTTATGAGTTTAGTCTGTGCTAAAAATGAGTTGTGTTTCTTACATCCGGACGAGACCAAGCTGACCACAATAGATGTGGAAGTACTCGAGCTCTGGACCAGAACCGTGACCAGGATCCCCACCATCAGTCCGGCTACAGGGTTGGACAGGATGGCATTATCCTTGAAAATGTCTCCAGCCACTTTGCCTAAAAAAATAAAAGAGCGAAATATTTGATTGATTTAATTGAACTTGTTTTGATGTGATCATCTTAAAGGGTTAGTTCACCCAAAAATGAAAACTCTGTCAGTAATTACTCTCCCTCATGTTGTTCCAACCCCGTAAGATTTTTGTTCATCTTCAAAACTCAAATTAAGATATTTCTGATGAAATCTGAGAGCTGTCTCACTCCTCCATAGGCTTCTAGGTAATCGAGATCTGCCATCCCAGAAAAGTTAGTAAAGACATCGTTAAAATAGTCCAAGTGACTACAGTGGCTCAACCTTAAGTTTATCAAGCGAGGAGAATACTTTTTGTGCGCAAAACAAAACTAAAATAAGGACTTTATTCAACCATCTCTTCTCTTCCATGTCATTCTCCTCAGCTGTTGACGTAGTGTAACAGCGCAGCGCTTCTGGGTTGAGGACGGAGGCTCACTATTGGCCAGCATCACACGCATCACATGACCAGCGTCGGCCAATAGTGAGCCTCCGTTCTGACGTACAACCCAGAAGCGCTGCGCTGTTACACTACGTGAACTCACTCAGAGAAACACAGAAGAAAATCAATAGTTGAATAAAGTCGTTATTATTGTTTTTGTTTTGTGCACACAGAAAGTATTCTCGTCGCTTGATAAACTTAAGGTTGAGCCACTGTAGACACTTGGACTATTTTAACAATGTCTTTACTAACTTTTCTGGGATGGCAGATCTCAATTACCTAGAAGCCTATGGAGGAGTGAGACAGCTCTCAGATTTCATCAGAAATATCTTAATTTGTGTTCAGAAGATGAACGAGAGTCTTACGGGGTTGGAACAACATGAGGGAGAGTAATTACTGACAGAATATTAATTTTTGGGTGAACTAACCCTTTAAGTCATTGCAAACTAAACGTTTCTGATTAGGGACAGGTACTGTTGATTAGTTAGATTACATTTTTTCCATCTGTCCCTATTCACTTTTATTTAGGCCTAATAGGAAAGACAAAGATGAATGTTCTTCGGGAACATCTTTTGTGCTTCAAGTAATCTGGTTTAGAAATGACAAAAGAGCAAGTGATGACAGTTTGTATTTTTGGGGTGAACTAACCCTTTAACAGCAACTTATGGCTTGTTTTTGTACAGATGACATGCACCACAGCGCTGACCGCTCGAGTTAATCATGCAAAGCCATTTCTTCATTGTCATTAACACATTTAGAATTGATTAACTAAATCTTAATGTCTAACCAATGATTACAACCTTGAGAAAGCCATATTTCACACATATACAGCAGTTCAAAGAGAAGCAGGTAACTTGTATTATGAAGAATTGCATGAAAACAAATGACATTTGACCCAAAAAGAAAAGAAAAGAAAAGAAAAGAAAAGAAAAGAAAAGAAAAGAAAAGAAAAGAAAAGAAAAGAAAAGAAAAGGCACATGGGAATTTGTCTGGGAAATGTGCTGAAGAATACAAAAACAGCTGAAAGGTAAAAGTAAGTAAAACCCCAATGTGCAAGAAGAGATGTGGTTAACAGATGCAAAAAGGATGAATAATTACCTCCAGCCAGCTGAAAAGCAGAGCTTAGGACGTCCAGAGAACAAACAAACCCATAGAGGAGTAGCAGGAGCAGAGGAACCCTCAGTAAACCGATGAACGGTGAAGACCTTCCTCCATGTCTGTCCTCGCTCGTCTTTGTGGGCACTGTCAGAGGAGAGAAAACCAGTGGACAAAATATATGATCCGCTACATGACGGTCCTGTCTCGCGTGCCATGTGAGCTATAGTTTATTGACATTGTTGCTTTGTAGAGATAAAAATAAGCATGAACCAAAAGTCCTAAAAATTGAACATTCATTGAGAATGTTTGACTTAGGGGCTGTTTACACGACACTGTTTTCAACTAGAAACGTAAAACTTTTTATGTGTTTTGTCATTTAAAAACACAAACTTTTGAAAACGGGCGTCAAAGGTTTCTATTTACAATGTGTTTTTGCAGTGTTGAGCTTTGTAGCCAATCACAGACATATCTGTTGAGCAAGTGAAATCCTTTCATTATAGCCAACAAACTCGCGAATCCTTTTATTATAGCCAAAAAACTCGCGAATCCTTTTATTATAGCTAACAAACTCACAAATCCTTTCATTATAGCCAAAAAACTCGCAAATCCTTTTATTATAACCGACAAACTCGTGAATCCTTTTATTATAACCAACAAACTCACGAATTCTTTCATTATAACCAACAAACTTGCGAATCCTTTTATTATAACCAACAAAATCACAAATCCTTTCATTATAACCAAAATAACTTGCAAATACTTTCATTATAACCAACAAACTCGCGAATCCTTTTATTATAGCCAAAAAACTCACAAATCCTTTCATTATAACCAACAAACTTGCGAATCCTTTTATTATAGCCAAAAAACTCGCAAATCCTTTTATTATAGCCAACAAACTCGCAAATCCTTTCATTATAACCAACAAACTCACGAATCCTTTTATTATAGCCAAAAATCTCACAAATCATTTTATTATAACCAAAAAAACTCACAAATCCTTTCATTATAACCAACAAACTCACGAATTCTTTCATTATAACCAACAAACTTGCGAATCCTTTTATTATAGCCAAAAAAACTCGCAAATCCTTTTATTATAGCCAAAAATCTCACGAATCATTTTATTATAACCAAAAAAACTCACAAATCCTTTCATTATAACCAACAAACTCGCAAATCCTTTCTGCGTACAGACGACACCATTGTCAAAACGATCCCCATTCGGATCCGTGAAAACGACACGGATCCGAATGGGGATCGTTTTGATGCGGAAAACTCAAAGGAAAAACTTCTCCGTTTTAAGCATATCGTTGTCGTGTAAACGTAACCTTAGGGTCCTTTCACACTTGGTTCGATTATCTGGTCCAAACCCGAATTCGATTGTTCCCCCTGCTGGATTGTGTTCACATTACATTATTTGGGTCTGAACTGCATCATCAAAGCATCAGCTGATTACCCATGTTGCTTGATAATGATGATGACGCAGGAAAAAGTGGCAAAATTCACAGAGCTTCTGTTTTTTGAAGTGTCAGCTCATAACGGCACTTGCATCTGATGCAAAAGTTCTGCAAACGTTCTAATGAACACGGGAGTCCATTTGTGCTGAAGGCGAGCAGAAATTATATATACATTATCTCTGCTTGCAGTGCATCAATCACTCTTGTCAGGAAAGTGAGTGAGAACACACACTAACACACAGATTTATCGAATTATGAGTCATCAATAGTGGTTCACTTTCGTGATTTAGTACGATTGCATCAGGTCAGCTGGTTTCGTGCTGGCTTTTCTGGGGTCGTGACCCCCAACTAGGTCAGGAAGAAGATGTTTTGTCACAAAGCTGAATTTTCAGCATCATTACTCCAGTCTTCAGTGTCACATGATCCTTCAGAAATCACTCTAATATGCGGATTTGCTGCTCAAGAAACATTTTTAGTATTATTATCAAGGCTGAAAAAAGTTGTTTTCATGCATACCCACAGTGGATATAAAAAGTCGACACACCCCTGTTAAAACAGTTGGGTTTTGTAATGTAAAAATGAAACGAGGGAACAAAGACAGAACTTTTGTACCTTCAATGCCACTGAAAACTAAAGTGGCACATTTCAGGGGGAAATTGAAATAACTAACTGCAAAAGTGTGCACCCCCCTGAACTAATACTTGTTTGGAGCACCCTTTGATTTATATACTGTATAAACAGATGTTTCTGACGTCTTACCATTGAAGCTGATAGTTTGCTCTGTCGTGGTGATTCTGATTGGTCGTGATGACATGGTGCCGTCTGTGAAGAGATCAAAAGAGATTTCATGATCACTGTGCATTGAGAAGGAACAGTTACTGCAAATATGATTTACATATTTAAATTCATATGCAAATAAGGCTCTTCTAAGGCAGGGTTTTCCTGCATTGAAAATATTTTGGCGGCCTCCAAAATGAATCTTTGTACCGTTGAAGCTTTTTTCTTCTACCATTTCCCGCTCTGCAGTACCCAGACGTTCTGAGAGCCGGTTGCTTTAAAAACGCTCTGTGAAGAGTGTCAAAGGTTTCTATTTACAATGTGTTTTTGCAGCGTTGAGCTTTGTAGCCAATCACAGACATATCTGTTGACCATGTGAAATCCTTTCATTATAGCCAACAAACTCAGAAATCCTTCCATTAAAGCGTGAATTCTTTTATTATAACCAACAAACTCGCGAATACTTTCATTAAAGCCAAAAAACTGGCGAATTATTTTATTATAACCAACAAACTCGCAAATACTTTCATTATAACCAACAAACTCGTGAATACTTTCATTAAAGCCAAAAAACTGGCGAATTCTTTTATTATAACCAACAAACTCGCGAATACTTTCATTATAACCAACAAACTCGCGAATACTTTCATTATAACCAACAAACTCGCGAATACTTTCATTATAACCAACAAACTCGCAAATACTTTCATTAAAGCCAAAAAACTGGCGAATTCTTTTATTATAACCAACAAACTCGCAAATACTTTCATTATAACCAACAAACTCGCAAATACTTTCATTATAACCAACAAACTTGCGAATACTTTCATTATAACCAACAAACTCGCGAATTCTTTCATTATAACCAACAAACTAATATTAATCAACTACATGTATTTACTATAGGGTTAGGGTAGGATTAGGATTTGGTCGAGGGTTAGTTGCATGTAATTATGCAAAATCTACTGTTATTACTATGGTAAGTACATGTAACATACAAGGACACTGTAAAATAAAGTATTACCGAGGTTTTTTCCTCTGATTCCTTGGCTCAAGGCGATTCGATTGCATCCTGTTACGTAATTTTCCATCATGAAATTTTTTGATTTTTCTGAAAAACCTACTTTTTTGAACAAGAAAATTTAACCACCAGATCATCTTCAGACTTTGCTGACAAAAAAACAAGGAATTCGTCAATTCGTCAAACCATTCTCGTTTAATGTGAGAACAAATCCTACGAACAACACGTTAAAATGGAAGTGAGGCTATTTCTCCACAACGCTTTAGCGTATTCTGACCAAATTTGGTGTGTGTTATGACAACCATGACCTGAGGGTACCTGCACAGTTTCGGCACAATGCAACCTAGTAGTCACGAAATATACAGTTTGACGGAAAATCTCACTCAAAAGACCCCAACAATGACCATATCAGATCAACTTGGTGTCAGTTCCACCTATTGGTCAGAAGTAATAAGCAATAATGTCTCATTACAAGTGATAGTATTAATGAACTTTCAACCATTTAGCTTAAAACCGTCGTCAAATATATTTTTAAAGTTGGTCTGATGCTCTCTGCCTTGATTTTTAGCTACTCGTGTTGCTTGGCCTCTTAATTGCGGCTTGCAGATATGGGTACATGGGTAGGGTACTTTGTACTGTGTGTGTGGATGACCGTGTTCGTCTCTCTCACCACTGAAGACCATTTTGACCCAGGAAAAACATACAGGTATAGAACAACACCACCCAAAATAAACATTTTCATTAAGTATTTGTTCAAACAACATCAAAATGAATGACCTACTGTCATTTCAGATCCATTACTGTCTACTTAATCCATCATCGTCTACTTAATATATTTCTTAGTCCTGACGATTTTTAAAATAAGTGAATGCTTGTCATGATTGTGAAGATGACAACACATTTGTGGTCCCTCACGGCCCCTGAGGACCACGTTTCCCAGCTGAATGCCTCCAGAGCCATCAGGTTTGTTTCAGAGGTGTTTAATAACAGGTAAATGTGCTTTTTATGTCAAGGTTACTGTTGAACACACAGTCTGTCTGCAAAGTGCTCTCATGGGACGACCTACTAATGCATTTTGAAAGCAGGAGCTTTTGAATGTCAGAGCAATTAAAGTGAATGATAGATAATGTTCTTGTCCAGCGGCTGCTGGAACGCAATATTGTCATAGGTGCCACTTTCTCTGTCCTTGGCTCTTTGAAGAGGAACATATAATCTGGGGTTTAGTTTAGGTGGTTTACCTAGTTTAGGTATTCAAGATTTGATATGCTCAAATTCCAAAGTTGTATGTTCAAAGTTTGGGGTCGGTATGATTTTTTTAATGTTTTTGAAATAAGTCACTTCTGTTCACTTAGCTTAAGAGTCAGTGAATTAAATTACATGATCTGAAAGTGTCCATTCACTCTTTTAGAAAAATGGTACAAAAGCTGTCACTGGGGTGTACTCTTTCAAAAGGTACTAATATGTAACTCTATGATGCTTATATGCCCCGTTTAAGGGTAAATCTGGTTCAAAGGTGTACCTTTTGCAAGGGTACCGCCCCAGTGACAGCTTTTGTACTGTTTTTCTAAGAGTGTTTGGTTGACATGTGCCAACAAAGCAGTGTTAGACCAGTAAAAATATCCATTTAATTCCTATTTTCTATTCATAAACAAATGAATTCATAAAATGCACAAATGACTCTGGTTGCTTAATCACTTAACATGCAATTATCTTACTTAATGATCATACTTTATAGACAAGAAAACTAATTTACTGTAATTAATCTGCACAGTCAAGATGGTGGTCTCGATTTTGCCACACCTGACTTAATAAAATTAATAAAATAAAATACAGTTTTTTTGCAAAAAGAGCCAGTTATGACAACAAAATTCACAATTCTCTATTCAGACAAATAACAGTAGTTTTCAGGTAGAGACATTGAATAAAGTAATCAAATGTAAAATAACACTGAATAGTCTTCACTTTTGAATAACTTTTGAAACTTTAATAAGGATTAATCTACATGTATATTTAATTTATACATGTAGAATCCTTATTAAAGTTTTCTAAAGTTATTCAGTCAAGAGCAGCGAGTGATTTTTTTCTTTGATTAATTAGAAACACAGACAGCAGGAATATTAGGCTACTGTCACTTTAAGAGCGAATGCACAGATCTAATATACTGATACTGTACACGTGTTGTCTTTCTCGACTGTTTACATTTACATTACATTTAGTCATTTAGCAGACGCTTTTGTCCAAAGCGAATTAGGACTAAAGCAAGCGAGTCATCATGAAGAGACAAAAGCAATGCAAGAAGTCTCAAAATACAAAGTTCAGGCATTGCTCAGAGTAGCATAAGCCGGACAAGGGAGGATTAAAGGAAAAGGAAATAATTTTCTTTTTTTATTATTTTTTTATGAGGTTAAGTGCTCACGGAAAAGATGAGTTTTCAGCTGTCTTTTGAATGTTGTCAGGGACGAGCCGTTCGCTGTGTCGCTATGGCAAGTCATAAACCGACTGTGTTTACTGAGATACTTGCTGAGACAGGCATTTTTTTTTTTTACATAATTTTGTGTGAATATGTCAGTTCAAGCGCAAGAAGACACAAAACAGAACTCATTTCAGTATTTGCGCCCTGTCTTTCTGGCCGCACGCTTCGAATGTAGCACACTAAACTTCTCACACAGTTACGAATGGAGTTCTCTTTTTGCATCTTTTTGCACTTGAATATATATAAAACGTTTTAGTTGAATGTTTTTTAAATGTCACTTCTTGTTTCGAAATGTTCAGAAAACATTCAAAAGTAATGACCCCATAATGTTTGAAGAAAGATAACATCGAATGTTTCCTTAACATTTGAATAACCAAAGGGGGAAAAAAAACATTTTTAAAACATTTAAAAAAATTTGACATTTTAAACTTTCAGGAATAATGTTATCATAACCTAATGGGAACGTTAGGAAACCGTTCTAGGAACACATTTTGGTTTGCTGGGATACGCTTTCAGCTAATACATCAGAGACGGCTCTTCATTCTGAACGAGCTCTGCATTAGAAGCCTGTACACACACTCACTCACACACACTCTGACCTGCTTTGGTATAAAATGAGCTGCACATGGCATTAAAACCTCACCCTTATCAGCACAAGAGCACAGCAAGTGACCAAATGGCAAGACGGCTTGTGCAATGTCATTTTGAGCACTGGACCGGGCTCTCCATTGTGTCCCTGAGAGCCAAATATGGTTTTATTGAATTCAGTCCTGCCTCAACACTGCACGAACTCAATCAGGAATACGTGCACAGAACAACAAGTGTCCTGAAAGCACAGCGGCCACAAAGAAGGATCTAAACAGATTTGTGGGCTTCCTTTAAAATAAATGCCATGACTGCTTTCTAATGCAATGACAATATGATTTTGTGGCCATGCTTTGGGGGGAAAAAATGGTGTAGGATTTACGTTAATACAATTTTCACTCAGAAATTGCTAGTAAATTTGTCAAATAATTACAAAAATGCCATGTAACGCATTGAATTAAACATGAAATACTGAAGTAGAAAACATGCAAATATTGTTTTTATGTTAAACAGTGAAGGTTCAATATGAGGTTGTCTAATATATACAAAAATCAGCAAGTCATTATTCACTATGGACAGATTGACTTGAATGTTATATTAAATCTTTATACCTTTCAGGGATCCGGATTTGATTCCACAGCGGGTGATGAGTCTCTTGGACTGACAGTTCACATTGTAAAGGAGGTTTATATGGGAAACCCTGACACAAGGCATCAATAATGACCTTCTCTGACTAATTAACTCGTGGATCATCAGTGTTCAGTCAGATCATTTACAGTCAGACGAGCGAAGGCCCAAATGCTGGATCAGTCATGCATAAACCAGCTGGTGACACAACCACTGAAACATTCATATCAAAGTCTAAGATCTACAGATTCTATTAGAAAATGACTTTTTCTGTTTAAAATACATATTTGCTCACACGATGGTGTCTCTTTACTGGAAAATCATGACATCTTGTGGTGAGAACATACAAATGTCCAATTTCTTGTTTATTCAATCAAGTTTCTGTCATTTCACACTGCAAATGTCAATTTCTAAATGTTATATTTGATTATGTGTGAATAAGGAGTATGTGTGACACTCCAGTGTTATTTTAGTATAACTCAGTGTTATTCGAGTATGATTGAGATACTATAAAACATTTTTATTAATACTTTTGAATGTTTTTTTTTTTTTTGGTGTTTTCCATTTTCATTTAATTTCCAGTTATTTTCAGTTTTAGTAATGTTGTTGTGTGTTTTGTCATTTTTATAAGCTTTTGTTTAAAAAAAAAAATATATATATTTCGGTTTTATTTTTTTATTTAGAGAAACAGGGACAGCGTACAATAAACATTAACCTCAAGGGGAGAGATGCATAGTACCAGGTTTTAGCTCAAGAGCTAATTTCCACCCGTAGTCCCTGTTCAACATTCAGTTATTTTAGTACATCAAGTTAAACTAAATGAAAAATGTTTCCTTGGAAACTGAAATAAAATAGCTAAGTGTAAGTTTTTTAGTAGATAAAAACGTTTTGTTTCAGTTTCAGTGGACTATAATAACCCTATTAATTTTGTTAATATTTTTAAAGCGATTATTTTTTATATTTTCTGTTTTCATTTTAATTGATTTTTTTTTTTTTTTTTTTTTTTACTTTTAGTAATTTTGCTGCATGTTTTTTGTCATTATTTTTATTTCAGTTTTAGTTATTTTATTACAAGTTAAGATAATGAAAATGAGAAACATTGTCTTGGCAACATTAAGTTTAGTTTCTATTTTAAAAATAAGTCATTTAAAAACTCTAAAAAAATAATGAAAGTATTTATGATTTAAGTGTACTATAATAACCCTGGGACACACTATAAAACATTATACAAAATATAGTACAAACAAACACTATAAAAATTAATTTTAACTTCTTGAAAAAGTTACCTATAAACAATGGCATTTCCTTCTTAACCTTCTAGTTTATCTGACTTCCAAAGGTGAAGTTTTGAGCCGCTGCCAGAGGCATTAGTGTTCATCCCTCCAGACAGCAAAACAAGTTTGTTTCTCCTCCCTCTTCAGCATCTCTTCTCTTCTCTGATGATGTGGGCGGAGCAACCTGTCAATCACATGAGATCAGCCAATAGCAAACCACAACCATCCAATCAATTCCACACAGACATCAAGCCCCGCCCACATTTGTTCTTGTTCCAGAAGCGTTTCACTCGGATATACGACACAATAGAGAAGAAAAGACCAGCGCAACTTCAGTTTCATGCTGACTTTAAGGTCACTAACCCATATGTTCTCAAAGCGAATACAATGTTCGGAAAGGAAATTACGTGTTCTACGGAGGCCCTAAAGGGACATAAGATGGGAGGGGAAGTGATGTACATCTGATGTACAATACTGTAATTCAGGAAATCTGTAACTCTTGTCAGTTATGTGCGGTTTTCGTCAGATTAATTATTGTCGAGGCCTGCAGTGTCAGCAGTCAAACAGCATGATGAACCCGTTCACCTCTGAAAAACATGTAATCTGAGAGCAATCATTTAAAAAAAGCATAAAAAGGATTGTAATACAATGTAAAACCGATCAGTGAAATTAATTAAATTAGTTAATTTCACTCAAATATTACTGAAAGTACACTGAACATAACCCTTTTTTCTATTAAGTACAGTTACTCCCAGCATGCTTTAGACTGTATGTAAGGAATAGTAATTGACGACATGTCGTTGAATTATTAGAAAATAATGCACAACCGAGTGTTACACCTCAGGTGTGCATTATTTCTAATAATTCAATGGACTGGAGTCAAGTCAGTCATTCTGCTTAGACTATACTACACCTCAAGACATTCAGATGTTGTTTTAAGACATTTGTCAGGTTTTTGTCCTTAAATCGATCGTGTGTGTGACTAATTTCTTACGCATCTCATCCAACGCCTCCGTTTCTAATTCCAAAACATCATTTTAGAGCTAGTAATGGAGGCTTGAGCCATTTATAGCAGACTAATGCAGTTATATGAGAGAGAGAGAGAGAGAGAGAGAGAGAGAGAGATTAAGCATGAATTACGTTTCTCAAGTGTTCGGCAGAAGCGTCTCTAATAGTGAAACTGTAAGTGTATCTGCTTCAAGAACAGCGCTGTCATTTCCTCGCTGGAGAGAAACGTCATGAAGCTTTCAAGTTGCTAAACTATTTCACTGATAAAATCATCAGAGCGGCGCTGACAACACATTTCTGTGTGAGTGTGTGTCCGTACTGTATGTGTGTGTGTGTGTGTGTGTGTTTGAGCGGGAGAGAGAGAGTATGTGTACATGATAAAATGTAATTTTGTAGCAAAAAACATAAATAAATTGTTGTTTTTATCCTATTTTTCACTATATTTATTTGCTGGGTCAGTGTCGTTGTGAGTTTTGGTTCTTCTGCTGTTGTCGGCTGTAAGGACCTTTGAAGAAACTGAAATCGTTTGGCGGAGTGATATGGAACTGTAATGCGGTCAAAACCTGCTGGAACTACTTTCCGTGAGTTTCCCTGAAAAATAACTGCACACCTCATCAACCAATCAGATTCAAGCATTCAGCAGCCCTGTAGTATAAAAGGAGAATAAATGTTGAAATTAAGTGTTATTTTTGTGTGTTTTTCTTAATTAATATAGGGAGAGATGTGTTAGTTTAATTAGGTCGAGGATGGGCTGCAAAAAATAAGACTAATGTTGTTTAACTATATACATAATGCAACTGTAAAGTGAACTTTGATAGTTAGCACATGCAAGACAAGTGTGCAAGACAAGCACAAGATATTTACAAAGTTTATGCAATCGAATTTTGAGTTATTTAAACAATATTTTAATTAAAGAGTAATTAACATGTTTGTGTAGTACAGAATCAAAATGTAAAGTTTGACTACATTGTTAACTGATTACCTCAAATTATTTTTAGTAAAGCCAACTTATAAGGGGTTTACAATACATGATGAATTTTTGCATTGTTTAGGCCACGTTCACTACAGAGTTTGGTTATTTACAGGAGTTAAAAACCGCATTCAAGATCTAAATTCACTCCCAAAAAATGGTATGGTAGTTTAATATTACCGTGGTCAAAAATTGCGTTTACTATTAACGGGCTACACTGTTTTCATGTTTCTTGTTTATGCAAAACCTTTACAAGTTTGACAGAGCACTCATTGAACTTTAGCATGATGAGCATGATGATTTATACTTTATTAGTAATACTGTAAGCACTTACACAACATCTTCAGCTGAGTCATACAGTATGTGAGCTCTGTAATCTCAGCTGATGCCAATAAATAAGTAAAAGAACGAGCGTTTGACACCATTGGACATAGGGGCTGAAATACATGAGAGAGCTGGAGTGGCATCAAATACACAACATTAAACACAAAGAAAATGTACCGGTAACACTTTACAAGAAGATCTCATTTGATAACATACTTCAGAATTACCAAAACATTATTAGGGTCAAACGTTGTATCTGTTAACATTAGTTAAAGCACTGCGAACTAACATGAACATTTTTATTAACTAACATTAAAGATTAATAAACAGTGTCAACATGTATTGCTCATGGTTCATGTTAGTTAATCCATTAACTTAAGTTAACAAATGAGACCTTACTGTTCAGAGTTTCCAACCTGTTTTTCTTTTTTTGGACATGGTACCATGGTAAAACCATACAGTTACAAACTCTGAGTTCACCTCAGTGCTTAACTTGCTTAAAAGCTTTTTTTTAACATGTTCTTGAAATGTCTAAACTCATTAAACATGAAAGTATAATGCTAGTGATACAGTATACGAGCGGTTTAATTCATGGCATTTAATTCGACTTCAAAATGAATTGAAATAAAATTAATTCATTAAAACTAAACTTTAAACAAAAATATATAATTGCCCCTGTAAAAAGACGAGACATCAGTATTTTTGGTTCATCTTTCAATAAAAAGCTGTGACGGACGGGCTGAAAACTGATCCAACTGAAGGAAGAGTTAATGCTCTAACCGTGCCATACCAACCTTTTTTATAAAAACCAAGCATTTGTACGTTTAAGAGTGTATGTGTGTGTGTGTGTGTGTGTGTGTGTGTAACAGATTAGTGGCAGCATCATTTCAGCTCTTCTGTGGATGATGCTGGAGTCACATTTTCTTCTGGTCCCTCCTGAAACACACAGAACCAAGGGATAAATACATTCACAGTTGTTTTATTTCATGGATGTTTCTACACTGAACAAAATTATAAACGCAACACTTTTGTTTTTGCCCCCATTTCTCTTGAGCTGAACTCAAAGATCTAAGACTTTTTCCATGTACACAAAAGGCCTATTTCTCTCAAAAATTGTTCACAAATCTGTCTAAATCTGTGTTAGTGAGCACTTCTCCTTTGCCGAGATAATCATCCACCTCACAGGTGTGGCATATCAAGATGCTGATTAGACAGCATGATTATTGCTCAGGTGTGCCTTAGGCTGGCCACAATAAAAGGCCACTCTAAAATGTGCAGTTTTACTGTATTGGGAGGGGGAGGTATTGG
>CM040778.1:35412877-35675377 GCA_022829085.1 Abramis brama | reverse complement strand
GGTTTATGTCTTTGTGCTTTTCAATCAATTCAATTTGGATGTCAATGTTAAAGCACAAAACACAACCCTTATTTTCTTATGTGGTAATACTTGATATCTTTTAAAGCTACAATATGTAAGATTTTTGTAATAAAATATGTGATATATTTCCTGCAGTTGTGTACTTACAATATTCCAAAAGTTCCCAAAGATTTTTAATTTCAGAGAAATTCCTTTTTTTAAATAATGACTCGTCCCTGTTCAGTGTCGCCGGTCAATGACGTAATATCCGCGTTATCCCTGGTTTCCGCTAGTATTCCCATAGTAACCATGGTGACAGACGTGGACAACTGCGTTACGTCTAGCGGCGCGCTCACGCTGTTGTTGTTTCGTTCAAACATTATGGATCATGGCAAGCAGACTTTGGGACAAAAGGAGAACTAAAACGAGGATCAATATCAGCGTGGCGTTTTCGAGATGCCGAGAGCTAGCGTCCGCGGCTAACTTAGACTTGACAGAGACGTGCAAATGTAGAGATGAGCAAATGTAAGGCAAGGCAAGGCAAGTTTATTTATATAGCACATTTCATACACAATGGCAATTCAAAGTGCTTTACATAGAAGAAATTAAAATAATTAAAAGAAATAAGAATAATTAAAAGAATAATTAAAATATAATTAATACATAAAACTAATCAATGTTATACAGCTCAACACGATGAAATGTTAGAATATGATCAGTATGTTACTCTAATGTTGATCTCGCTCACTGCTAGTCTCATACAGACAAACTAACACACAGAATAACATTATAACTTTAACACACTCAAATGCAGTTTAGTGTGATAGTGTAGAGCAAGTGAAACAGCGCTGCGTTCCCTCACAAGTTTCATTCGTCTAATAAACTGCCCTGTGTGAGTGTTATTCAGCACTAGCGGGTAAGTTAGTTCGGCAGAATGAAATGTCCTCGTTCCTTTATATCCGCGGGACTCGCGTGTGGCGCTGAGATCTGTCTCTCATTAGCACTCGCGTCGCTTCATTCCACAGTCATGCTAAACACATCAGTGTATTCACTCATCCATAAACATTATTAGATCAATCGGCATGACGACAAGATTCATAATTCCGCTTATGCGTCATCAACCGACGCCTTTGTTATTGTAAGAGGTTAGCGACATAAAAAATTACATATTGCAGCTTTAAAGCATCTTACAAGCATCCTGGAATCTAAATATCAAACATTTAATACCACTACAATAATTGAAAAATAGAAATCTCCAACAGCTGATGTCAATCATATTCTCATGCTGTGATATTTCTTTCACAGCCAGTGAGTCAAACCTGCATATTTAACACCTTCATTTGCTGCTCAAAAATTACAAAAGTCCCCCTGTGGTGAAAATCCAGCTTTTAATGTTGTTTATATGTGTATGTGGTGTTTTTAATATGTTTTAAGACAAACCCTGTGTAAATTCATAAGTCGACTCCATTGCTGAGTATTTTCTCCTTAAAACTGCAGTGAACCAAAGACAGTCTCAAAAACACGCTTTGAAATCGCTGGTGTTTCTGACGTCACAAACTACCTTGTAACCAATCAGATCAACGTGTGATCGTCAACCAGTGGATCTCTGAGTGAGTGAGTGAGTGGAGGCGGGGCTCATTTGCATATTCATAGAACCGCGCATACTAAATGAGGCAAGGGTGTCGAGTTACATTCAAGATATTTTAAGACATAAAAAAAACTGTAAATATGTCATTTTGGTGATCAAAGATGAGTTTTAAGGGATAAAATCATTGACTACAGGGGGACTTTAAAACAAAACATTCAGTGGGGAGGACAGACATAGACATTATCATCTTCCATATAGACACTGTGGAAGGTGAAATACATTCATGAGACATGAAGAGCATGTATTTGATGTCTAACATCATGACAGCAGAACCAGGGCTCTGATTGTCAGGAACCAAAACACATTTTGTCCATTTGAGTTCAGTTACTGAATAGAAATGCTGTTCGACTCAGTTTGCCCTTCAGGAACAACAGACGCATACAAATACAGCCGTATAACACACATACTGATGTTCTCAGGAGATCATTATTCAATACCTTTCCAGTAAATACAGTAAAAACACAGAACAACTCACTGATGCTGAGATTATAAGAGAGAGAGAGCTAGAATAGGGAGACTTACCCTCCTCCTGTGTGTCAGTGAGTGAATCCTCCTCGTCTCACGATGCAGTCGCTCCATCCCTCCCTCCCTTTCACACTCACTCACTCACACACACCTCATTCATATTTTCGCAGACACATGCACACACACCAGGCCAGTCACGAACACACGAGTGTAATGAGGAGGGCGAGAGAGGGAGAAGGGTTGCACCCTAAAAATGCATATGTTCACATTAATGTCAATATTAAATTATACACTTTATTATACTGTAGCTTTATACTTAATACTGTAAATTAGCTTTTTTGTTGTTAATTTAAGTTTAATTTTAGTCATTTAGTTGTGTGATTGTGCTATTATATATATATATATAAATACTGAGACATTTTTTACACTATATCTTGGTTTTTGGAAGTATTTTTACTAGTGCTATTTTTTGAGTACAGGCCCTTCTGTTGCAACTTATTATTGTAAAGTGTTACCAAATGAATTAAACCTATGGATATTATTTATAAAAAGGCACAATCACACAATTAAATGACTAAGAGAGAGAAGGGTTGCACCCTAAAAATGCATGTTCACATTCTTGCCATTATTAAATTATACACACTATATATTATAGCTTTATTTATACTTATTTATACACTTTAAGGACTATAACAAACGGCTGGTAGAGACTACACAACATTCCTCCCAGGTTAGTGACATCACTAACCCTAAATTTACATAAGCCCGCCCCCAGGAACACGCAGTCCATGTTGAGAAGAGGAAGAGCTGTCGCATCCGTCTTTTCACATGCAATACAGTACATAACAAAAATGCAATAGCATGTCACTGTAGGCGTCTTACAACAGTTCCCACACAAGTGACTTTACAGATTATCATGACAGAATATGCTAATTGAAGATAGTTAACTCCACATCAGCTACATAATTTCATCAACTAACCATTCAGAAACGTCTGGTTGCTTCTACATGTTGTCTCTTCTTCTTGAGTCTCTCCATCCTTGTCTGACTCCAGTTTAAACATAAAAGGCAAAGTCTGTGTGAGGTAATCGGAGCTGCTAACACACACACACACAAGCTCTTGAAGCTCCGCCCCCTGTGCCGGGAGCAGCAGCTCATTTGCATTTAAAGGGACACACACGAAACAACACGTTTTTACTGACCCTCAAAAAGGGACAATTTTAACATGCTATATAAAAATATCTGTGGGGTATTTTGAGCTAAAACTTCACACACACACTCTGGGGACATCAGAGACTTATTTTACATCTTGTGAAAAGGTCATTACACCACCCCTTTAAAGGAAACGTAATGACCCTCACGCTGATCTAAACCTGTATAACTGAAGGAAAGGAGACATTTTGATGTTCATCTGCTCTTTTCTCATACCATGAACACATTCATACGACTTCATACAACTCATGCACGATATTCAGGGTTGTCTAGACTAATTTTATGAGCTTTTTGTACAACATCTGCTTTTATTTTACAGAACCAACCAAATAGCACACTAACAGAACTTGAATAAATAAGCAACATGAAAAAAGAGATACAGTTTTGGAACGACATGAAGCAGAGTGCAAATTACAATTTTTTTAAACTATTCTGAATATGACTTTGCCGGCCTCATTTCATATCAGACTGTCATCACACAAAAGCAAAAAAATAGTGCACAAAAAAGTCAAACAGTGCAACTTCCCCACAGCAACTCACACACAACCGTTTTAATCAGACATTAAAACTCACTGTGAACACTGAACAACTCTCAATGTAAAAGTCTTCCCATACCAAACATGTTCTAATAAATAGAAAAAGAGCACACTTGATATTGGATAAAATACAATCCGATATGAAAATAAATACACATTTATGTAGTATGATCTTTTTTTTAAAGGCAACTTCTCATAATTCTGCATTCTTTGATGGGCAGCGTTTCTAAGAGCTCGATATACGATCAGGGTCTGTAATATACAAAATATACACAAATCATTCACTCTCAGGTTAAGAAATCCCACACACACACACACACACACAGGTTAAGAAATCTCTCACACACACACCGAGTTTCACTCCTCCACACAACTAACTACTTTCAGTCTTTTAGATGCTTGAATAGTGCTCAAGGTCACGGGACATGTCCTCAGGTCAAAGGGCGCACTCTTCTTCTTGTGCGTGTTCACAGGACCCCTGCTCTCCGTTCCCTGCTGGCAGCTGAAGGAACTGCGGCAACTCCAGGTGCTCTTTAGTGAGTAACCCTCGCTGGTCATCCACTCGACTGCACTGGGCACGGGTCAGCAGCTCCACCAGAACTGAGGGACGACAGATCCGTTAGAAGACGATACAAGCTCTTGTTTAAAGGGGACATATCATGAAAATCTGTAAGCCTTTCACTAGCCTCGTTTCCATTACCCTTCAAATTGCGCAAATTGAAAATACGCCCAATGGAAACACGTCAATTTCGCAAAAACTATTTTACACGCTCGCATGAGGTGGTTTTTCAGGCAATTCGAATAATTATAAAAAATAAAAAATATAGACTTAATATAAAGTAATAATAATAATAATAATAATAATAATAATAATAATAGATAGATAAACAACATCTAAAATTAGATAAATAGATCTAAATCAAATGTATATAAAAATATATCTCTAAAAATGTATAAATATAAAAAAAGTCAATAAATATAAATAATAAAATGTAATAAATATAAAAATATAATAAACATCTAAAAAAAAATATATATATATATATATATATATATATATATATATATATATATATATATAGACTTTATATAAAGTAATAATAATAATAAACATTATCAACTGCATTTAGCTGATAATGCTTCTGGTGGTTCATTCATCACAATGGATGGTAAATTGGAGAGCATTGCATTGTGGGATACAGTATTCATGCAGCTGCTCTGGTTGCAAATAAATGTAGATTTGCAGTATGTGAACTGCACACTATTTTCTTTCACAATCACTAGGCAGTGCGCACAAGAGATCACACGATCACACACACACACACACACACACGGATTCCTGCAGAAAGTTTCTGCATAATTTGCATTTCCTGGCGTTTGTCTTTCGAGCTCATGCATAACTAGCATGTTTATATCCAGCATTACCGTCCATCTCCTGGTGTTTTCTGGGTCTGTGGTTTGCTTTGGGTGATGGTGTAGAGGCTTCAGTCTCCAAACCAACTAAAACACACAGATACACACACCGTTAAACAGGGAATGAGATCACTGGCTCTCATGTCAGTTCACACCTCCCCCATAATCCTGTTTTTAAGGTGTGTGACGCAGTGCTCAGAGAAGAAATGAGCTTTTAAACGCTGCGATGACCCCTGAGCTTTCATTCGTGGTGCGCAACAATACTGTGACAGGAAAGTACAACAAGTCTAACGCAAACTGACACGAGAGAGAGAGAGAGAGAATGGTTTGCATAACTAAACTCAGACACTAAGATCTTACTCCTGCAGAAAGAAATAAAATAAAATAATAAAATGGAGTTCATCATGTTGACTTAAGAACTATATTTTGGCATTTTATGGACGTTTATGCATTTAACAGTTAAAGTTTTTCTTATATTTGGTGGAACTCATCTATTTATTTAGATTTGTTTTAAATTTACCTTATAAGTTTTGTAAAGAAATTCAAATTTAGGCTAAATATATCAGTCTACAAATAAATATATGAATCATTTTGAGAAGTTTTTGTCTGTAAATGTATGTATATACGTGTGTGTGTAATATATATATATATATATATATATATATATATATATATATATATATATATATATATATGTATATGTATATGTATATGTATATGTATATGTATATGTGTATGTATGTATGTATGTATGTATATATATAAAAAAAAGTATATATATATATATAAAAAAAATTATATGTATATATATATATATATATATACACACACACACACATATACACACAGAGTATATAATTGTATTTATAATATATTTTTTAAATTATATAATTTCAATAGATTTTTTATTATAATTAATATAATAAATTATTAGCTGTATATAATTATTAAAAGTATAAATATACAGTTATGATTTAGATCATAGATTTAAATAAAATATTCAAAACGATTAATCAATATCAGAAAATTATTATTATTTATATTTATTTTAATTATAATCATACAAATATGACAACTTAAATATTTTGTATTTAAATAATTAAACATTATACAATTTAAAAACAATTTAAATAATTAAAAAAAATATATATTATATTATATTATATTATATTATATTATATTATATTATATTATATTATATTATATCATATTATATTATATTATATATACACTCTAAAAAATGCAGGGTTGTTTTAACCCAAATTTGGGTCAAATGTGGACGAACCCAACCATTGGGTTAACATTTAAAATACTTAATTTAAAATAATTTAAACATAATTTAAAAATGTAACCCAACGGCTAGGTTTGTCCATATTTGACCCAAATTTGGGTTGAAACAACCCTGCATTTTTTAGAGTGTATATAATTTATTTCATATAAATAAATTGATATTGACAAATCAATTAACAACTGATAAAGCACCTTTAACTCTGTCCAAACACATGGTTTTGCCGGCTAGACGAAACACGTTGGTGCTCAGGTTTAGAGGTTCAGTTGAGCCACTCTGGAATGAGAACAACAAAGAAAAAGAAAAAGTTAATTATTCTATAATATTTTCTTCTTTAGTGTGTATTGAAGCGTTTACGCACCAGCGTGATCTGCACATCCTGAGGTCTCAGCTGGTGTTTCTGGAGGACGGGGGAAATCGCGTCGCCCAAAGTCTTGCTCGACTTCGCAATGATGCAACTCGCTCTTCCTAAAAACACAATCTCCAGCCTGTGCACAAACAACACTCACAGGGTTATTTCAGTAAGCTAAAACCATAAATTAAATTAAATAAAAACTGAAATGTAACTGAAATAAAATAAAATATAATTTCAGCTTGTGGCCAAGGGAACAGTTCTCATTTTCATTTAGTTTATCCATGTACTAAAATAACTAAAAATAAAATAAAGCCAAAACTATATAGACATAAAAATAAATAAATAAAAAACTGTAATAAAGACAAAATCACACAACAAAGTGACTAAAACTAACAAATTAAAATGGAAAAAGTAAAAATAAAAACTAATTGAAAATATTAATAAACAATAGTATCTCAATGATACTAAAATAACACCCAGTAACTAGTCTAGATGTATAGTATTATTTAAAATGTCTTTATGCAATCATTGTCTAAGATTAATAACCATATTGTAATGCACAGATTAATATATACTGATACCAGTGAAAACTAATGCTACTGTCAATCAACCATCAGATATTGTTATTGGTGATAACCATCAGATATTGTTATTGATAATATTATCAAAATATCAGCCTAGATTACATATTGGTCTATCGTTAATAATGTTAGTTACCATGAATTCAAAATGGACAATTCTTGTTTTTTTGTGTGTGGAATATTGCATAAATGATTTATCGGTGCACATAATTACAGTTCCTGGTAATCTTGAGAATAACTTCCTCTCGCAGCTTCTCTTCTCTTCTCTGATGATGTGGGCGGGGCAACCTGTCACTCACATGAGAACCACCAATAGCAAACCACACCGGCCAATCAATTCCACACAGACACAATCAAGCCCCGCCCACATTTGTTATTGTTCCAGAAGCGTTTCACTCCGATATACAGTCAAAACAACAATTATTCAGACACCAGATATCATTTTTGATATTTTTTACTAGTGGGTAGAGGACAGTAAGTGAGGAGAGCAAAATGAAGTAAACTGTGACCCAAAAAATTCTTCATACAGTGACTACCAGTAACATTTATAAAAATTGGGACCAAAAATGATTCAGTCACTTTGAGCTGATCATGTTTTGCTGAAGTGTGTTTTCTTTAATTGCTAATGCTCTTTTTACACACAGACTGAACAGAATTAAACATTGCTTGGAAATTTTTTTTCCTAAACTGGTATTATCTAATTGTGTAGTTAAATTTAACAGCTGACAGATATTCAACAATTCATTCGTGAGAGTCTAACAGAAGGATGGACAAAACCAGTGATTTGATAACTCTGAGTTTGTCATATTTTATTACCATTTTCTAAACTATAGCGAATAAACTGTGATAATGTGAGAGATGTTGAAGGTGTCTGAATAAATTTTGGTTTGACTGTACATCATAACAGGAAAGAAATAACTTCAGTTTCATGCTGACTATAACAGCGGTAGGAAACAGTAAATATGTTAGTATGAAAACGATTGTGTTTATGAACGTTTCTATATGAGACTCACATTAAAGTAACTTTGAGTTCCAAAGTGAGCTGTTGATCTCCACACACAGAGCTGTCCTGATCCAGAGAGAGAGGCTGTGGAGAAGCAAACACACAGCATTCAGTGTCTTCACAAATACTACAATCGTACAAAAGACAAACCTAGACCAATAGCATAAAAAGCCCAGAAGCTAAGTAAATAATATAGTATAAATACAACTTATTGAATCTCCAGAGAAACGTATTATAAACCAATACAGCCCATAAGAGCTATAAAGAGTAACAACTTTAAGGGCCCTATCTTACACCTGGTGCAATGCAGCGCCAAGCGCGACAAGTGTGTTTTGCTAGTTTCAGCCTGACGCAATTATCATTTTCACGTTGTTTAAATAGCAAATGCATTTATCATTTTCACGTTGTTTAAATAGCAAATGCATTTGCGCCCATTTGTGCGCCCATGGGCTGCTGGTCTGAGAGCGAGGTGTGTGTTCTGGCGCATTGTTGGAGCGTTGCTATTTTGAGGAACAGAAATAGACTGAGCCATTGACTGACTGAACCCTGCTCTAAAGTCAATGGCGTAATATATATTTTTTTGTTATTTAAAGAGCGCGTTAGTAATGTGCGCCTATAGGCGGGTCCACAACGCGCGTACACTCTGCTTATTACATTCACAGGGACGCACAGCAGCACACACACATGCCAAATATTTAAAATAAAAGGATTACAAATGTAAAATATTATTGTGTACATAAAAATATGGTGAATCCGGCTTGTCCCGTAGATGTTCTGCTTGCGCTCTTCTACCTCGCGCACGAGCGGATCCGTTTGCGCTATGGAGCGGTTCGGTCTTTCCACTATCAAATTCCGTCATGTAAATAGCGAATCCACCATGGCGCGAGCGCAACTGGCATTTAAAGGGAATGGGAGATGAGACTCTGATTGGTTTAACACACATAAATCCCAAAACACACCCATTACTCATTAAGAGAACCCTTTTAGACCATGCGCCGGGAGCGCCGACCATTTTCACCATCGTTAAACTAGCAAAAGTGGATTCGGACACGCCCTGCGCTTTAGACCATGCGCTTAGATCGTTAAAATAGGGCCCACAGAGTGTTTTTCAGCTATATGGCAATTCAAAAAGGTCATTTGCAAATAGAGTCTTAAAATAAAGATGAAAAACCGCACTCTCTAGTCAGATCTCATATATTTATTTATACCATGTCCATAGTACAAATAGAGTCGTAAACAGGACGTTTTTCAGCACTGCACATTTAATTCTCAGGGTCAGAATGAGGCCAGGATATGACATTGCACAACTAAACTAGAGTTTTTGCAGCAAGAAACCTTGACTAACTTTATCAGTGGATGTTATGGAAATTAAAAAAATAGACAAAAGTGTAGAATATTACAGACCGCCTGAAGGGAGATGGTGATGAAAGAAATATGAGATGGGAGGAAAAATTATAATGTTAATGCTTTGCAAAGTTTCTCAAAGGAACGCAAAAGCATTAACATAATTTTTCCTCCAATCTCATATTTTTTTCCTTCGTGTCCCCAAAATGGCACCTTTAACGTGAGAAAGTATATGAAAGTGCTGAAAATGTTGACCAGTGTTAAAGATCTTGGTAACACTTATTTAAATGCACCCTCATAATGCAATTATAATGATAATGCAATTAAACTTTACCTCATGCAAACTTCGATCAAACTGAAACACGATTAGGCTCATAAATGTAGCAATCATAATGGTAGTAAAGCATGGCGTATGCCGATTTTAATCACAATAAACATGCATGTAAACACTTTAATTGCATCTATTCACATGTGCATTTTTGGAGTGCTAAAGAATCTAAGCGATATGAATATAATGCAATATACTGATGGTGGAAAACATTGAAATGAAGGCATTTTTAGGTTGGTCACCAGATGGAAGAGCTTGTCCAGTAACACACCTACTGTGTGCGAGTTCGTCATTTGTGTAGTGCATTAGTCTATTTGAATAATGAAGGTAAAAATAACCACAAATCTTAGCTAATAATCATAATAATGAAAATTGCTTGTAAACTGAAGAGGTTTACTTTATGTCATGTGAACATCTTAATGTGATTAAGTCCTTACTGTGATTTTTGGAGATTATCACATTATTGGTGCACATGTAAACAGTCAATAAACAGTTGTGTTTTTATTAAAGTTGTTCCAATCATGCTTTTTCAAATGCAGTGTGTAAGAGCTGTTTGTAAATGTAAACGGTCTGCAAAGGTCAAAGTGCAGATAAACAGAGTTACTGTGTCACTAAAGAAAGAATCGATTCTGAACTGAAACAAGTCATTAGTAATTCCAGTTTCACTTCTTGCTCAAACTTACGTAGGCTTGTAACTAATTAGCATAACGCCAGTCTCTGGTCTTGATTGGCTGAGCAGCGTCTCTTAGCTCCGCCCTCAAACACTAGTGTATCTGAGACTGGAAGAGTTTGGTTCGTGTTGTTCATGTGGAGAAGACGATGTTTTCTGAGATTGATACAGTAAAACCCACGGCATCTTTACTGTTCGAATCACTGTGTATCAAGAGCTGAGATTCAGATATGATAATGAGCGTTTGCTTTCTGACCAATCACAGCAGACTCTAACATCTGACCAATCAGAGCAGAGCAGCTCTCAGAGAGGCGGGGCTTAGAGAGACTGAATCTTCGAAAGAACCGTTTTCAGAATCTTTGAGAAATGAGGTGATGTGCAATGATATTATGAGAACATTAAGGTGTTTTTTGATCTTAGATGCATGTAAACCTGTTGTAGGAGACTCTGAAACATTAGGAACATTTAAAAAGGCATAATGGGGCACTTTAACTAATATTAAGATTCAAAAATACTGTAACAAATGCATTGCTCATTGTTAATTCATGCATTAAATAATGTTAACTAATTGGACTTTAATGTAAAGTGTGCCAAAATCATGACGCTGGTTACTGGTTAGATGCAGTCGGTTGTGGACTGACCTTGTCTTTGCCGTGTAGGTAGATGAGCACGTCTTTCAGGGGAAAGCCTCTCTTCTCACACAGGCTGCTGAGCATGTCTCTGAGGGTCAGGCCCGGTCTGGCGGGGGCCAAGCTGGCCGTCCCGTCCGGCAGATACACACAACAGTACTTATCAGCTGTAGGAGAACCAGAACTCAAGGCCTCTGGATCAGAGGCGGCCACACTGCAGCGTCCATTCTGACAGAGAGACAATCCAAAGTTGTGAATTTAACTCAATTTAAAAAGGTGCAGTTTGTACATTTTAGCGGCATCTAGTGGTGAGGTTGCGAATTGCAACCAACAGAAGTTATGGTGGCCGACAGGAGATGATGTCGTCGTCCGAGACAGCAGAGAGTAGCCAGTTAATCAATGAGGTTTTCTTTACAAAGATAAATTAAATTCTGTTCACTTAATTAGTTTTTGTATGTCTTTTTGGTACCATTTGAATGTAGGCCTTGTTGTTCTGAGCTTATTCAATTAAATTCACATTTATTTGTATTGTGCAGCTTTACAGAAAATGCACGAGTCCACATTACAATTTAGAGTGATCTGTAATCAGAGGTAAATGTCTTAATTATGCATTTCAGAAATGTACATATACAAAATCACAGTTAGCTAAAAATGTATTAATGTAATAATTTATGGCAGAAACAATGAACTCATTGAAGTAATGAATACTTATGCACCTTAAGCTTGGATCGAATGGGCATATGATTAATCAGTTTCCAGAAGATATACAAAACCGAAAAACTGAAAAAGCTCAAAGTCACAAAATCTATTCTCTATATCAGTGTCAGTGTTTCTGAACTCCTGAAACGCCTCCATTGTAGTCTTGAGTTTCTTCCGAGAACGAACACGTCACAATATTCCTCATTATAATAATTAATGCGCAGAATAAAGGGGCGGGGCCTGGTTGAGTTAGTTAGTAGTGTGTTAAACTGGCGGTTATGGGAAGGGGCGGGACATTTCCCAAACACACTCGAAGCGCTCGACCAATCACAACACACTGCTCCAGCCGACCAATCAGAGCACAGTGTGCTTTTCAGAAGGAGGGGCTTCATAGAGACAGGAACTAAACAGAGCGTTACTGACAGACTGGGAAGAGAGGAGCCGCAACAATGGAGAATATGAGGAAAATAATCAACATTTCAAAAGGGCACAATGGTTCCCTTTTAAAAGTGAGGCTATTTTTGACCAGGAACATGAAAGTAGGTAAAGGACTTAACGGTCCTTTCAATGCTTTTCAGCACTATATGACATTTTAACACTCAAAACATCTATCGATTTAACAAAATGTGACTATAGTTTTGCTCTCTTGCAAGCACTTGTATTCCCTTCATGACATACACAATCTTGCAATCTCCAGGAACATTTGGTTTGGTGCAGATACCTCAGCTCGGCCGAATCCAGACACCAACTCCAAGCTGCTGTTCGACTTCACCGAGATCTGAGACTCTTTACGAGACACCGACACATGCTGGTACGACTGGTCAGCTGAGAAACACAAACGCTGTTAGTGCAGTCATGAACAGTTCATGTTCAACGGCTAAACCGACAGAGAAGAGAATCACACAAACAGAACAACTGTGGTGCATCTTCATAAGACCAAATCTAATAGAGACATGCTTGCAAATACGTGCGCAAAGATGCCACAGATAGATAGAGAAGTGTTGAGTCAGATGGTACCTCCCCATGAGCCTCTCTTCTCTAACCTCTTCTTCCTGTTGGTCTTGCTGTCAGACGAGGGCACTTTCAATTCAACACTCTGTTCAAAAACACACAGTAAAATACATGACTTCTTTCCACTGTGGTTATCAGTCTACAGTCTCACTGACACGCCATCATATTCCCACGGTGGACTGACAAACACTCTCACCCAATTAGACCCTTTTAAACATCTGCACTGTAAGATATAAAGATATATATACGATTAATCGCTTCCAAAATAAAAGTTTGTTTAAATAATATGTGTTTGTGTACTGTGTATAATTATTTTGTATATAAATACACACACATGCATGTATATATTTAAGAAATATTTGCATGCATACACTTTATATATATATATATATTTATTTATATATCATTTATATTATATATAAATATAAATATTTTATATATAAATAACATGTTTTCTTAAATGTATACATGCATGTTGTGTGTATTTATATATACAAAATAATTATACACTGTACACAAACACATATTTAAACTTATTTTGGATGATTAATCTAAAAAAAAAATATATGTATATATAAACAATATAATATAGGAAAGAAATTAGTACTTTTATTCAGCAAGGGTGCATTAAATTAAATAAAAGTGACCGTAAAGTCTTTCATAATTATTGTAGACTTGTGTAAAAATATTTCAGAAAAAAAAAAAAAAATGCTGAAAAAAATTGCATCACAGTTTCCATAAAAATATGAAGCAACTGTTTTCAACATTGATAATAATCATAAATGTTTCTTGAGCAGCAAATCATCATATTAGAATGATTTCTGAAGGATCATGTGACACTGAAGACTGGAGTAATGATGCTGAAAATTAAATGAAATTTTCAAATATATTAAAATAGAAGTAATTTTAAACTGTATTCATATTTCAAATAATATTTTTCTGCTGTATTTGAGATTAAATAAATGCTTATCAACTCAAAACCTTTGAATGGTAGTTCAACAATACTTTTTTTTTAATAAAAAAAAAAATCCAACGTAACTAAACCTGTCTTGAAGGGATTTTACATGCGTTACCTTTCTGTTACTGGGAGGCGTTGCGCTCTTTTTGGACATTTTGCTTCTGGGCTCCGGAGTCCCAACGCTGGGAAGAGGACGACCCTCCACACACGACAGCATGCAGTTCTGGTACAGCGGAGAGCGAACAAACCTCGTGTAGCTGTCCATTTTCATTAGTTTGAAGATCTGCGGCGGGGGGGAAGAATAAACCGTTATCGTAAATCATTCAAGATTTTCTTCGTGCATGTAGAGTCAGAACTCCGTTTCATATGTGACCCTGGATCACGTCACCAGTCTCGAGTCGCACGGGTATATCTGTGGCAATAGCCAACAATACATTGTATGGGTCAAAATTATCGATTTTTCTTTTATGCCAAAAATCATTAGGATATTAAGTAAAGATCATGTTCCATGAAGATATTTTGTAAATTTCCTACCGTAAATATATAAAACATGTATTTTTGTGAGTGAACTCAATGTTTTCTCAATGTTTCGATTTTTTTGCACCCTCAGATTCCAGATTTTCAAAAGTTGTATCTCAGACAAATATTGTCATATCCTAACAAACCATACATCAATGGAAAGTGTATTTATTCAGCTTTCAAATGATGTATAAATCTCAATTTCAAAAAATTTACCCATGTGACTTGTTTTGTGGTCCAGAGTCACATATTAGTTTTACTGTTCAGTTACATCATGTGACGCAGTTTTTGCAATGCCAGACTTATTCATTTGTTATGAATAATCTGATCTTTTGGTCCAAATTGCAAATAATTAATAACAAAAACACAAATACCTTTCATTTGTAAAGCATTTATTATATATTGTATTATCCAAAATAGGCTTTACGATATAACACACAAACTCCTTTTTATTAAAGTCCCCCTGTAGTCAATTTTATCCCTTAAAACTCATCTTTGAGCACTTGAATGTAACTCGACACCCTTGCCTCATTTAGTATGCGCGGTTCTATGAATATGCAAATGAGCCCCGCCTCCACTCACTCACTCAGAGATCCACTGGTTGACGATCACACGTTGATCTGATTGGTTACAAGGTAGTTTGTGACGTCAGAAACACCAGCGATTTCAAAGCGTGTTTTTGAGACTGTCTTTGGTTCACTGCAGTTTTAAGGAGAAAATACTCAGCAATGGTGTCGACTTATGAATTTACACATGTCTTAAAGCATATTAAAAACACCACATAGACATATAAACAACATTAAAAACTTGATTTTCACCACAGGGGGACTTTAAATTTCCAGCAAAAATAACTCTGCTATGACATACGAGTAATCACAGTATTGGCATGTGATTTGTCTTAGCGTGTACCTGTCCCTGTGCTTTATCGAACATGTCGGGTGTAGGCGTCTCCAAAGCGCTCACTTCCATCTGCGCCGTATCGTCAATATTAACCGCATGCAGAGAGCTTTCAGAGAGAAAACTGTCGTAGATGGAGCGTGCTTCTTTCTTCAGCTGAGGGGGACACATGCAATCGCTTTAGGCAGATATTAGCCTTTCATTTCTCATTATGACTGAAGAGTCTATGGAAGCTTGTTTCTGCCATGAAATAATACAAAAATAGGTAATTGCAACTTTAATTGCAAGAAAGTCAGAATTGTGATATAAACTCGCAATTGCAAGTTATAAAGTGCAAAATGTGTGAAAATTCTCACAAAAAAAAAATTTGCAAGTTTATATCTCATATTTCAGACTTTATAACACAATTGCGAGTTTATAAACTTGCAATTCTGACTTTTTTTCCCCTCAGAATTTAGACAAACTCGTAATTCTGAGGAAAAGAGTCCTAAAGCCCTATTCGGACGGGACTAGTTTTCTAAAATGATGTTTGAGTTACAAATCTTATCACTCGAAGTCTGTGGTCTCGTGCATGGTGTGTTTATTTCAGAGGGCGAGTGTGTGTTTTCCAGACGTGGGCGTTACAGAAGGTCATGTGCTGTGCTGGCGTGCATCACATATGACATGTGTCTTTTTTATTTATTATTAGTTAATATTTTAATTCATTATAAAAACCCTATTTAAGTAAATGTAACGAGTTTATAGCAGTGGCGGTTTATGATAAACTTGCATTAGTGAGCAGAGAAATCTAGACAAGCATCTTATTCTTACCTGACACTGATATTAAAAAACGCAGTTTCCGTGATTTGTCTCCATTTATAGATTATATAGTTTATTCTTTCATATTGAAACTAAATGAAAGCATGAGAAGTGTTGGAATAATACAACAACAGCAATCACAGACGTTCGCATTCGGACGGGATTAAATTGGCAAAGTCAGTCTGTGAAACATGAAATACTCCCAGGAAAACTAGTCCAATCCGAATAGAGCTTAATAGTGAGTTATAATCTCACAATTGCTAATAAATCAGTTGTGCGATAGTCACAATTACCTTAATCTACAGTATTTTTTGTTCCGTGGCGGGAACATGCTTCCATCATACAGTCAGATCATACAGAGAAGAATGAAAGATGCAGATGACAAACATTCCAGACATGCATTTTCTTGCAAATATATATAATGCTGGGATGGCATGGCTACTAACACAAGGAAATATCTCTCATCTGTCCATGTTTAATGGCATCATGAACTTATTACCTAGACTGAAAAAGATTTTGTATTTTTATCTTGATTCCAGTCCAAATATCTAAAAATTCTTGAATCAAGAAGCATTTACTGGATGAGTAAAATGCCATTCAGTCTTGTTTTCTAGGGGAAAATCTAAATTATTGCTTATGTTTTTGCTTAAAACAAGCAAAATTATCAGGCAATGGGTTAAGAGAAAATCTTGTTTCTGTTTGAATTAACATCATTTCTCTCGCCCCACTGGCAGATAATTTTGCTTGTTTTAAGCAAAAACTCACTTCATTTAGATTTTTTTCCCCTAGAAAACAAGACATAATATCTTATGGCATTTTACTACTTTGGTAAATCCATCTTGATTTAAAGGGGTGGTTGATTATGATTTCACTTTTTTAACTTTAGTTAGTGTGTAATGTTGCTGTTTGAGCATAAACAACATCTGCAAAGTTACGACGCTTAAAGTTCAAAGCAAAGGGAGATATTTGCTTTTAAAGAAATCACTTTTTAAGGACTACAACAAACGGCTGGTAGAGACTACACCACATTCCTCCCGGGTTAGTGACATCCCCAACCCTAGAATTTACATAAACCCTGCCCCCTGAACACGATTTATAGATCATCAAGACATTATATGCTAATCAATGACTAGAAGATAACTACACATAAGCTACATAAATTCATCAACTAACCATTCAGAAATGTCCTGTTGCTTCTACATGTTTTCACTTCTTGAGTCTCTCCATCTTTCTGACTTCGGTTTGAACATAAAAGGCTAAAAGTTTTTGGAATTTTCAGTGCATGTGTGTGTGAGGTAAAAGAACACGAGCTCTTGAAGCTCCGCCCCCTGTGCCGGGAGCAGCAGCTCATTTGCATTTAAAGGGACAGACACAAAACAGTGCGTTTTTGCTCACCCTCAAAAAGTGACAATTTTAACATGCTATATAAAAATATCTGTGGGGTATTTTGAGCTAAAACTTCACACACACACTCTGGGGACATCAGAGACTTATTTTACATCTTGTGAAAAGGGCATTACACCACCCCTTTAAAAATGTTTAGATATTTGGACTGAAAACAAGACAAAAACACTGAGTAAGAAAAGCATTTTTAGCATTGTTTTTCCCACTGCACCACCAGGTGTTTCAGGATTCAAACCATTAAATGAGGAGCAAGTTCCTGTTTTACACTAAGATCAAGCAATGTTGCGCCACATTCTAGTTTTGTTCCATTGCATCTCTTGCGATTAGGAGTGTTTTGGAGATCAAGTGCTATTGTGCCGTTGAGAAAGGCGTTAAACCCCAGATAGCTTCAAGACGACTATAGTAAGTGTCCATTAGTTTGAGTAGGTGTCTATGAAAAACACTGAAGTGCAATTATTAAAATTGCATGCATTTCACACGACTGCACATTCACATATTAAACATCGTAAAGATGCAAATAAAATCGAGTCCAATACACACACATTTCTTACTCATTTTAAGTCATAATGCATCTTCAAAAATCCAAAACTGTTTTTTCTTGGTTTAAATGGGATTTTTCCCCTTTTTAAAATGAGATTTTCAATTCCCACGTCAATTTAAGAAGTCTTTGCATACCTCTTCCAGTCTCGTGGACGGGATTTTCTTGAACTTCTCACAGGCTTGGTAGAACAAGATATTCTCAGCACTCACTTCTGATCTGAGAAACTCCTGTGAGGAAAAAAAAACACTTCAATGCTTCACACATGCAATCCAAATGTAAATGTGTTTTTACGACTGACAACTTCCTTTTGACCGGTAACTTTGTGAAGTAACACATTGTGAAACACACATCTTGTTCTAATAACCTGAAATGCAGAAAGCCATCTTTCTTGAAACGTAATAGAGAGAGATACTCTACGATTTTCTTGCACCCGGGAACAATACAACACTCAGAAAAAAGGTACAAAAGCTGTCACTGGGACAGTACCCTTCAAAAGGGTTCTAATATGTACCATTTAGGTACTTATATGTACACTTTTGGAGCTAATATGTACACTTTTGGTACCAATATGTACCTTTGAGGGACTAATATGCACTCTTTAGGTACAAAGGTGTACCTTTTGAAAAGGTACCGCCACAGTGACAGCTTTTGTACCTTTTTTTCTGAGAGTGAAGTTGACACCACAAATAAAAGTTTGCCAAGAAGTATTTCCTACTAAACCAAGGCGGTATTTGACTGGTCAAGCGCATCCATAGCAGACTGGTGGGCGTGGCCTCGGACGGCAACATGCCCAGTGCATTATGGGTATTGAAGTTTTCCTACATATTTGGCAAACGGGAAAACAACAGCCTTATTTCTCAGTTTTCTATAGTCAGACAGCACCAATTTCAGAAAATCATGTGTTAATGTTTATAATATCTTCATGCCTTATAGTCACATTCAGCAGATTAGAGCTGGACAGTAATATAGTTACATTTTGTGACGATACAAGCAATTTAAGCATCTGAGATTTACTATATTGCTTTACGTGAGTATTTTGTATGCATGTGGATAAAGCTTAATAAACCTTGTTTAATTTATTTATGATTTAACACGATATCAGGAGCAATGGATATATTCATGGCAATCAACAGTATTTCAATTTTTTTAAATAACTATGATTACAATCACTTCAGAACATTGTTTTTTTTAAGACCAAATTGTTAAATTATTGTAAACGATCAATATACATAAATCTTGTTTAAATAGTGTGGTATATCTCTAAATGCTCACGGAAACTATATTTTTCCACAGCGATTAAATCATCTTATTTGCATCTTTATTGTAATATGGATGGCAATACTGATCTTTAAGATTTTAAAGCAGTCACAGATCAAAAGCAGAATAAAAAAAATATATATTTCAGCACACAGAAGGAATTTTTCTTGGTAAATGAAGCTTCCAGAGCGCACAAATACAACAAGACAAATTTAATTAAAGAATAAATATCTGAAAAAGCTAAAAGGCACAGTTAGGATTAAGCACATTAACACTAACCCACAGCTTACAATATTATAGATAATGTGAATAAATACAAATATATAATATATTACTAAACAGTGGGAATATTGTGGTAAGAAGTCTAAAATCTTACAGTAAAGTATCGCACGCCGACATGGTCCTCAAGCAGCCGCTCGAAACACACGGCCCAGCTGACCACGCGACTGGCTGGACCACCTGACCCGCTCGAGCGCTCTGATAGGCTGGAGCTGCTGCCACTGCTGGATAACTTGAGGTTCAGTTCTGTACAGGAGTGCGAGGGTGGACTGAGTTATTGACATGATTGTGATCGGACCATGAGAAGTTCTAGAGTAGGCTTGTCTCCATTATTCATTACTGATCTGATCAGGGTTATTTGGTCTAATCGCAATTATTTGAGATAACTGCAATAATTGTCATCCAAATAAAGGACATTTAAGCACTTAAAGAAATGCCATCAAACGTACAATATCGTGTCTACTTTCCAGTGAAAGAATATAATAAAAATAATAATAAAAGGATTGTTGATTTTAATCATAAAATAAAATGTTTTTTAAAAAAAGCATTACATTTTCAAAGCATTAAAGTGAATCAACTGGGGATATTTTATTATAATACAAAATGTTTTTATATTACACAGTAGTGGACAAAAGTGATATCTGGATGGGATTTTTTGTACAATTTTGATTAAATGATCCAAATATGTGGAAAATACTTTATATTTTATAAATATTTATAAATATTTTAAATGTGAAGGAAGAACAAAACACTAAACCTGGTTAAGGTATATAAAGTCAGTTATTTGGAAAAAAAGGCAAACTACAGCTACTACAGAAAAGCAGGAAATTCACTCACTGACAACAACAATCAAATATTAGATTTGTTTCTCTCTTGTTTTTGCATGTGTTCATAATTTCTTGCATGACAGCCTGGCCAAAAATTATGTCCACACAATTTGTCATGTTTCATTGCACTATTAAAACAATAAAATCAAAGCGCAACTACAGTATATGCTTACAAAAGTCCCCCTGTGGTGAAAATCCAGCCTGTGTGGTGTTTTTAATATGCTTTAAGACAAACCATGTGTAAATTCATAAGTCGACTCCATTGCTGAGTATTTTCTCCTTAAAACTGCAGTGAACCAAAGACAGTCTCAAAAACACGCTTTGAAATCGCTGGTGTTTCTGACGTCACAAACTACCTTGTAACCAATCAGATCAACGTGTGATCGTCAACCAGTGGATCTCTGAGCTGAGTGAGTGAGTGGAGGCGGGGCTCATTTGCATATTCATAGAACCACACATACTAAATGAGGCAAGGGTGTCGAGTTACATTCAAGATATTTTAAGGCATGAAGATTATTCTTCAAGGAAAAAAAAAAAAACACTTAAATGTGTCATTTTGGTGATACAAGATGAGTTTAAAGGGATAAAATTATTGACTACAGGGGGACTTTAACAAATTTGAATATTATTTGAATAAAAAAATGAAGATGTTGATTTTCCTAGGCCTGACATAACTTTTATCCACTACTGTTTATTATTATTTAATAGATTCAAAGTAAAAAAAATTATAATCATGTATTAGGTTTACATTGACAATTATTTACATGTCTTTTTATTATTTACATGACAATTGATTGTCAGCACAGAGTTGATGATGGTGACAGGCTTATTCTACAATGTAAAGAAATTAAACTTACCGCCATCAGAAACCGCCTGGGTCTGCAAGAGCAAACACACACACACACACACACACACAATCAGTCTACCATGAAATCAATGGGCCTGTGGTGTCATAGTCATGAATAAAAACGAGAAATACATCACAGGAAATTGCATTTTAACAGCTGCACACTTTTTTCCTCGGCTCACAGGAAATGGGTGTGTTGTTCAACATTAAAAGCTCATTAGAAGACATGACAACATGTCACATGTGAGAAAAAAGCATGCCTGGCGTTAATAGTGAGATTCACTTTCCACTAATTCTCTGGTCAAACCAATCCGTGTGATTGAACGTCTCATCGCCATGGAAACAATGTGGAAACCTGATTGAGAAATGCTAATTTTCTCAGTGGCTCAACATGCATTTCTTTTTTTCTTATTACACATGGATTTAGCAAGCGACCAAAAGTCAAACCTTAGAAGATAATTATTGCAGAATAACCCTGAAGCCAAGCTATACGATCAGTTCATGCATTTCCTATGGAATCAAAGCCTTGCACTTTGTGTTGCGAGCGCCGATCATTATAAAGCCTTTGAAGACTTTCAGATTCAGCTTAACTTCAGGGACGAGATGTTCAAAAGAAAAAAAAGGGGATTCTGAAATCAGATAAGAAACCAAGATTGGTTTTTGTGGTTGATCTGGATCAAAATGTCAGTTTATGTGAGATTGGGATACCTTTGATCCGGGAAAAACAGGATTATCCTGATCCCAACAGAAGGGTGGATTTCAGGAACAAAAGTATATCAACATTTGTATCATGTAATATATACACAAACATTTATATTTATATTTCACTCTTGCTTTTTAACTATTAAAGTAATAACGTAGAAGTAGACATAAGGCTATAGCCTTTTAATTACAGTAAAGTAAAAAAAATGATTTTGGTACCATAAAAGAATCCTCCAAACAGCTGTCAATATCAAAAATATTAAATATTAAATAGTTTTTTAATCACTGTATATAAACTGCATTGACAATCATCAGAGATGAACCAGTCGAAAGTAGTTTCTAATAACTACTGCATCCATTATTTATTTAATATTTTTGTGGGTCACATGAGGGGCTACGGAAACCCTAAAGGGACAAATATGAGATGGGAGGAAAAATAAATTTTAATGCTTTTACGTTCCCTTGCAAATGTTTTAAGAGACTTTGCGTTCATTCTCACTCGAGTTCTCTGCCAATGAAAGCAAGGTTTCAAGAGGGAACACAAAAGCATTAAAATACATAATTCTCCAATTTCATATTTCTTACAAAAGTAAGATGGATTATCTGATCCTGGACAAAACTAGATATTTCTATAAATCTATTTCATAGAGACAATTTCGATATTGGTATCAGTAATACTGGCCTTCTTTCATAAAACATATTTAAAATATAGGCTATTGTTTCTACATTAATTTGGAGATTAAATAGGAAATGATTACAATATAAAAAATAAAATTAAAAAAATATTTATTAATTTATTTTATAAAAAATCTTTAATGTTAGGTGTGATTAATTACAGAAACATTTGTAATAAGTAAGATTGTCGGCACTAATACAAATATTAAATCATATTTTCCTTTAAAGACATCCAAAGACTTGCCAAAAACTAATTTACCAACTTCAAGGGACAACGTTGTCCTCAAATCAAACACACACAGACAGTTTGCAAACACAAGTCCCCTCAGACTCATTGTGGATGGAAAAGAACAGAGCAGGACGAGAAGAAAACATCTGTCGTGCATCAGAGATCAGCTGAATGGTCAACCAAACACCACTTTCCACAAATATCTGGAGCATAAAGTTAAAATAGTAACTGGATCAAGGCTAAAAACATGATCCCACAATAAAGCAACTCCCGCATCATCCTCATCAGAACGAGCCAATCAGAGAAGCCGCAGGCCTGAACCGGACTCACCATCTGACCCGCTGGCACCGTCAGAGTCTTCATTTTCTTGGACATGTCCACATCAGGATCGGGTCGAGCGTGCCCGTCTCTCTCCGAAACGCTTCCCTCTACAGACTCTGCCTGAAACACCCTCTTTCTTACAGCGCTGTCACTTCCTGTTCGAAAGGGAAGTCTTACCATAGCAACAACACCACAAGAGGAACTGTGGTTTGTCTGACTAAACCCTCCTCCTTGAGTGCAAGCAGGGTTTTTGTGTGGTACGAGAGCCACCTAACCCTGAGCCCATCCAGTTAAACGAACAGATCAATGAGAACTACTGTGAATAAACACCGACCACAGAGGAGAACCTCAACCTGAGGCAGTGAAGCAGCCAAACCACCAGTTTCACAACATGGACATCTTTATTGTGCATGTGGAGGGAAATTAAACAATGTGTCATATTGTGATGAGAGCGGACAAATTACTATCGGAGATAATAAATAATAAATTAATACATACTGATTAACTGCCATGTAATTATTGTCAGGTCAGAGGAACTATGGTTTGATATTACCTTTAAAGGGATATTTCAACACTGGAAAGATGAATGTGTATTTAAATTGGGTCATTTAAGTTGGTGTCTTCTAGACTGAGAAAAGCCAGAAAATGTATTTTTGGCTCATGTGGATGAAAGACTACATCTCCCAGAATGCACTTGCTTCGCTGCCCTACGAGGACACTCCCAAGCCACGCCTCCCGGTTACAGAGGGCAGTATCGGAAGAAATGATACAGCTAGGCTACTAATCGACTCGAAACTGAAAAGACGGCGTTTTATCGTGAGATCCCCCTATGGGCGGGTTGAAGACATGCGGGACGAGCGCCCCCTACTGGCTGGAGTCTCTCGCCTCTGGACAGAAAACATTTTTGCTTGCCTTGTATAGCTAAAAACTTGCTCTATATAGGTTGATGAAAACATGCCCTTCTATTGGGTCAACTGTACTTTTTAATAACAATATATTTGTATAACAGTCTCTCCATTAATAGGAAACAAATGCTTTTGACTATTTGTTTGTGTCCATATTTTTCAGAGTAAGATAGGATAAAATCAGACCCTTGGGGTAAGATGAGCCACCAGAATTGGCACAGAAGGCCCCAAGTAGCATGTTGTTACTAGTTTTTTTAAATGATTGTAATTATTTGGGTTATTATTCAGTATTTCCATTAATTAGATGTACATTTCAGACATCTTTTGCTCTACCTTTAACATTTGTGCTTGCCTTGTATATAGCTAAAAACTTGCTCTATAAATGATGACAACATGCCCTTCTATTGGGTCTACTGTACTTTTTAATAACAATAGATTTGTATAACAGTCTCTCCATTAATAGGAAACAAAAAGCAATGTGTATTTTGGAAATATGAAGGACTAAAACAATAAAAATGACTGTCTATGAAATCTAATAAGTAGGGTAAGTCGGAGTAAGATGAAGTAAAAAGATAAAATTTGATCATTGGGGTAAGATGAGCCACCAGAATTAGCACAGAAGGCCCCAAGTAGCATGCTGTTATAGTGTTATTATTTTTAGATGTAATAATTATTGTAATTAATGAGGTTATTATTCAGTATATGTACATTTCAGACATCTTTGCTTTCATTAAAACCTTTAGGTTAATTGAGTGAAATCATTAAGTTTGCATTCATAGTGTTGCTATTATGGCATATATTCAGTTAAAATATGGGCAATTAAATGTGTAAATAAAAATATTAAAATGCCTATATAAGTCACAGAATAATTTTAACTTTCAGATGAATCTCTTTTATTGGGCTGTCGTTGGTTATTCAATTATTCAACTAAATTGTCAAAATTAAATTTTAAATAGAATAGTTGTATAATATATATATATATATATATATGCATTTACCTGTGCTCTCCAATGTGCATTTACCTACTTTTAAATTGTAACATATTAAGATATGTTTATTGAACAAAATGTAAAATTATTCAAAGCGGCCATCTTACCCCAAACCCCATTCTAAACTTTTACAGAAAAAAATAAATAAATAAATAAAAATATTTTATATATATATATATATATATATATATATATATATATATATATATATATATATATATATATAATACAACTATTCTATTTAAAAAAAAAAAAAATTAACTTTTAAAAAATAAATAAATAATAATAATAATAATAATAATAATAATAATAATAATAATAATAATAATAATATATTATTTTTTTTTCTGTAAAAGTTTAGAATGGGGTTTGGGGTAAGATGGCCGCTTTGAATAATTTTACATTTTGTTCAATAAACATATCTTAATATGTTACAATTTAAAAGTAGGTAAATGCACATTGGAGAGGGGCATCTTTCCCCATGTTACCCTACATGCATTTTATTTGAACAACACGTTAAATCAAAGGCGTTTGTATTCATACAGATTTTCCTGATTCTATAGAATACCTGACACTCGCTCGAGCGCATCTTCAGCACGCGACCTCTGCTCGACTTGATCTGTAAAGATGCTCCTCTGGCCAGCCAACAGAAGCTTTGGCTTAGAGTTCTTATCGCCACCATAATAACACCTGAACTAGAGCCGAGAACACTGGAGAGAGACTGACTGTGCACCTGCACTGACTACACACCACACGCGTTCATGAGCGTTCAACGCGCCTCAACTTCAAACAGGTGCGCGGGGAATCAGCTGACACGCATGCGCAGACCACTCAAAGGACTTTTATATTGAATAAAATAAAATAAAATAAAATAAAATAAAATAAAATAAAATAAAATAAAATAAAATAAAATAAAATAAAATAAAATAAAATAAAATAAAATAAAATAAAAATATATAAATTAATTAATTAATTAATTAAAATAAAATAAAATACAATAAAGATATAAATAAATCAATTAATTAAAATAAAAAATAATAATAAAAAAGATATTAATTACTTAATTAATAAAATAAAATAAAATAAAAAAGATATTAATTAATTTAAAAAAAAAAAAAAAAAAAAACAATAGATGAAAATAAAATAACAAATGAAATTAAAACAAAACAAAACAAAACACAAATAGAATTAAATAAATAAATACATAAATAAATTACTGGTGCATCTGGATCTGCCTCCCCCTGCTGATTGGCTAAATAAGCTAAGTTAGCTGTGATGTAGATGAACTGACTGACCCATATCTTGGGGCAATTTTCGTAAAAGAATGTATACATACATTATTCAGTTCACAGTATTTCCTTGACATTTTGGAAATATGATATTGTGTTTGTGTTCAGCATGCAAACTTACAGCTACAATGCTTCCGGTAACTGTTACTTCCTCTATGAGGAGACATTTTTTCCTAACATCTAAATACAAAATAGATGCATAGATGTCAGTCAGGGAAAAAATGGTTCTGTGCAGTAATGCATCACTGTTTGTAATGGCTTTTTGTGTTTGGGCATCTGATGGCAATCTCTGAATTAGCTAAGTTATTTCTTAATACAGTGTTTGATTTTGATATAGCCTATATATATATAAAAAAAGAATAATAATAATTAAAAATTATTGATTTTTTTAATTACTATTATTTTTTTATTATTTATTTATTTGTTTATTTTTTAAGTATAGAAGTGATGTAACCCACTGTTAAAAACTGTTAAAGAATATCAAATGTGTATGTTGATACTGAATGCCTTTCTTTAATTATAAAATAATACTTGCTACTATAAGAGATATACACAACTTATATTCTAACCAAAGATTATCTTAACTTAAATTTTATTACAAATGGTAGCCTATTGAAAAGGAAACTCTCAATTTACAAATTAAAACGTATAGAAAACCAAACAACTAATTTCATATGTGAAGCATCTCTTCTTCGTGTTTGTCCTGTGTGCATCACATAAGCAAAGCAGTCCGCTGTATATATAAATATATTCCTGTTCCCGCAGGGTCACTGAGGTGATTTGCATTATTATCAGTATGTATATCAGTAAATGCGTCTATGAACAGAGCTCTGCTGTCCGAGAGACACACACTCCTGCCTGAAACACACACACAGAGGATATCAGGGAAAGGATGGTGTTGGGACGAGGGATCATGAGAGTGTTTGGCGAAACGCTGCTCGTCACCGTCTGTCTTCTTCATCTCTGTAAGTATTTCTCTGCATATTTTGAACTTAATATAGTTAAGTTTAATATACTTCACGATCGCATGGAAACTAACCTGATATTGCTCAGTGAGTGAGTGTGTTATTTTAGTATCATTGATTATATAGTTTTTATTAATGTTTTGAATAAGAATATTAGTTGAGTGCAGTCTTACCCGTTTCATTTATGCATGCCTCTATTATGTTTATTAGTGTATTGTGTAATCCAATAATGATTGTAATGAGAAATGCATTGCGACTGAAATATTTTCACTTTGTATTTTAAGTTTATTTCAGTTAATGTTTATTGTAAGTAACAAAACTTTTTTTTATGATTTTAGTTTTAGTTAACGATTACAAGGATGCCTACTTAAAGTTCATTTTTATATTTCTAATCAACTTAATGAACTACAAAACAATCACAGAAATCACCCTTTGCTAATTGATGATTGTGCTGTTGATTTCCCGCCAAAATAATTGTTTTTTGTTTTTGTTTTGTTTTTTACAAATAAAAGATAAACAGGATGAGAAAATCAAGAAAGATAACGCAATTTTTTAACGTAAAAGAACACAAACAAGATTTCCATCTTTAAATATTGTGAGATTAATATTTAGTCCAATATATTTCATCCTCTCTCTCTCTCTCTCTCTCTCTCTCTTTCTCTCTCTTTCTCTTTAAATGTAAATGCATTTGTGATCTTAATTAATCCCAATGTATCAAGTGATTGTCTTTTTCGTAAAATGAGGGAGACAATTGAATTTTTCATTGTTTTTTTTACAATGTTCAAGACTGTATGATATGTTTTGTTTTCTTAATGTTCTTTTCATGAATTTTGAGGAGATTTTTTCTTCTAAGATTTGGATTCTTGGACCCAAATATAGTGTGTGGCGCAAAGAATAAAAAAATCAATTGTTGAATTTTTTAATGTGGCAAGCCAAACTCGCGGTTTACATAACCAGGAAAAACAAAATAGACGGTAGAGAAGGACAACATGTGGTTACTGTATTTAAAAATATGGTAAAAGCAAGGGTTATGTTTGATTTCAAGTTCTATGAACTGATGAATGATTTAGAAAGTTTTTTGCACAAATGGTGTTTTAATGGAGCTATTTGTATGGTTGAAGAAGAAACTACCATGTTACAATAAGTCTTGATTTTTGTACCTCTTTTTTGTTTTGTTTTTGGATAAAGTGATTGGATGTTTTGCTGACGTTGTAATGATATAAATAAAGTGTGTTGAAAACTCAAAATCTCTCTCTCTCTCTCCCTCTCTCTCTCTCTCTCTCTCTCTCTCTCCCTCTCTTCTCTCTCTCTCTCTCTCTTTCCCTCTCTCTCTCTCTCTCTCTTTCCCTCTCTCTCTCTTCTCTCTCTCTCTCTCTGTCTCTCTTTCCCTCTCTCTCTCTCTCTCTCTCTCTCTCTCAGTGGATCAAGGCATTGGACAACCTGACACATGTAAACTGGATGAATGTTTTAACTGTTTTTCTAACGCGTCACAAAACTGCACCAATGGTCAGTTACATATCATTATCATCTTTTATTCACTCATATGTTTAGCAACTGCTGTATGATAAAAGAACGCAAACAAGATTTCCATCTTTAAGTATTGTGAGATTAATATTTAATCCAATATATTTCATCCCCACTCTCTCTCTCTCTCTCTCTCTCTCTGTGGATCAAGGCATTGGACAACCTGACACATGTAAACTGGATGAATGTTGTAACTGTTTTTCTAACGCGTCACAAAACGTCACCAATGGTCAGTTACACATCATATCATCTTCTTATCCAATCAGTTAAAACTATGCCTGTATTAAAATGCAGCTGGTTGTGTATAAAAATTAGTGGACACGTGTTTTAAAAATAGCTTTTTTGCAATCAACTACAAATCACTTATGTTATGAATTAAAATAATTTTTATTTTAGAAAAACAATGCAGTTTATGACACTTCTGTTCTCATTCTCCTTATAGGTGTTCAAGGAAACTGCACGTTAAAAGGTACAATTAATGCCTGAAACACACACTGGTCAAATCAATGCTGCCGACTGATCCTCATAAAGAACGTTTTCCATGTATGAAATGTATGATGACCTTTGACCTTTTGCTCTCCTTCCCAGCTTTTAATGTGACCATAAACAACAGTTCGCTCCTCTCAGTCGAAGAGGGTTTAAACGTGATCCTGAAATGCGTTCATGATCTTCCCAATGGCTCCATCAGCTGGATGAAGGACAATGAGTTACAAAAAGAAACATCAGACACATATCAGATCAAGAAAATTTTTAACACCGCAGTCGTCCTCTGTAAGGTTGAGAGTTATTGTGGGGTCTTCAACTCTAGTATAACCGTTGACGTAAAAGGTGATTACTGCTCATTATTTTATGATTGTTTCCATATTTTTTGACACTGTGACGCATTTGAGATCACTGACCATAGTGAATCACGTAAATAAATAATTCTAAAAAAAATATATTCAAATTATTTAAATCTTTCGGTAACACTTTACAATAAGGTCTCATTTGTTGACATTATTAATGCGTTAACTAATACGAACTAACAATGAGCAATACATTTAAGTATTTATTAAACTTTGTTAATGTTAATAAAAAAATAGACTCGTTCATTGTTTGTTCATGTTACTTGTGCATTAAATAATGTTAACAAATACAACTTTTGATTTTAATAATGTATTAGTAAACACTGAAATTAACTAAGATTAATATTTGCTGTAGAAGTTGTTCATTTTATACATTAATATATATATATATATATATATATATATATATAACCGGAGTCTAAAGTTTGAAATAATTTAGATTTTTTTATGTTTTTAAAAGAAGTCTCTTCTGCTCACCAAAGCTGCATTTATTTGATCAAAAATACAGAAGAAAAATATTAAATATTAGAATTTGAAATAGTTGATTTCTTTGTGAATATATAGTAAAGTGTAATTTATTCCTGTGATCAAAGCTGAATTTTCAGCATCATTACTCCAGTCTCCAGTGTCACATGATCCTTCAGAAATCATTCTGATATGATGACTCAAGAAACATTTATGATTATTATCAATGTTGAAAACACTTGTGCTGCTTCATAGTTTTGTAGAAACCATGATATACTACCATTCAAAATTTTAGGGTAAAATAGTTTTTTGTTTTTTACAGAAATTAATACTTTTGCTCAGCAAAGGTGCATTAAATTGATCAGAAGTGACAATAAAGACATTTATAATGTTACAATAGATTTCTATTTCAAATAAATTATATTTTTTTGAACTTCCTATTCATCAAATAATCCTGAAGGAAGTGAGGGATGGATGGAGAAGGCAATGACAGGCAATATTTGTAATGTCACTCTTGTTTTCTTCCTGTTTTCAGCTGGCAATTATATGGTGACTATTCTGATTTGTGTCGGCGCAGCGGCTGCTCTCCTCATGATGTTTGCCATCGGCATGAAGATCTCGCTGAGGAGAGGACAAGGTAAACCTCTGACAGTAAACATCTGCATGTCGTCCTACTGCATTTCATCCCTCTCTCTCTCTCTCTCTCTCTCTCTCAGTTCAGAGTCAGGCCAGGAAGAGACAAAGACAACAGAACATGGAGAACATCCACAGCACAGTGAACACCACCGTCACCAGCTACTACTGAGACTGAGTCCTGAGTCCTAGTCCCGAGTCCCAAACCCCGAGTCCCGTGTCCCAAATGCCGAGTCCCATGTCCCGAGTCCTGTGTCCCAAATCCCGAGTCCTGTGTCCCAAATCCCGAGTCCTGTGTCCTGAGTCCCGTGTCCCGAGTCCTGTGTCCTGAGTCCTGAGTCCCGAGTCCCGAGTCCTGATCTGGTCTCTGAGTCTAGAGATGTTTCATTTCTACACTCAGAAAAGTGTTTGGACTACTTCCTGTCTCGAGTGCCATGTTTGTAGTTCTTTGTAGTTTTTCTTGTTGATTATTCTCATTGTAAAAAGTGTTCAGTTCACCCAAAATGTAGTACACCCATTGGCTTAAAATTATTAAGTAAATAAACTTAATGCTTAATTGAAAAAATTAAGTTATATGAACTTGACAATTCCACATTACTTAATTACTTAAGAGGCAACAGGTTTCCTCATTTTTTTAAAGTTAGGTCAACAGATCACTTTTTACAGCAAGTGTTAGTCAGTATCTCCCTGTGTATATACAGCCCTTGGCTGCGTCCAATAGTATAGTAATAGTCCAATAGTAGTCTATGTAAGGGATAATGTACATCCAGCCGGTTGTTTTCTCAGAATAAACCCCCGACTGGGTGATCAGGATCAGGTCTTCATCAGCCTGAAGGAACGAACACACACACACACACACACACACACCTGAAGGGGTTTATTCTGAGATAACAACTGGCTGGATGTACATTATCGCGCTTATTACACGGCTACATGCCACATAAGTAAATAATTAGACACGAAATATCGATCTGAGTCAAAATATTTTAGGTCTTTAAACGTAAAGCTTCTGCGGACATTCAAACTAGACGGACATTTAAGAGATAAGGTATACAGTCATAACACTTATTACACAGAATTTTCGCCACATAAATAATTATGGGGATTAGAGATATTGATTTGAGATGAAACTGTTTTAAAATCGTACCTGGCATAATTAAATAACTGTTCACAAAATATTGATTCGACTGAGTTTTTATATTTTATTCGCGCACCAAACGCAAAACTTCCACAAAGAAAAACCTAGCAATCGTAAAGCGCTGCTGACTTCAGTGACCCGGATGAGCCTGTGTTTCTGTTCTCAGAGGTTGTTATCGGGGTGCGATTGACCAATCAGAATCGAGTATTCCACAGAGCCGTGTATGATGTGTATAATAGTATGAATGTAATCCGGATGTACCACATTCACCATGTTGTCTTTATCATGTGACCTTCCAGCGACCAAATGCACTTGACTGAATTTTATAAATCCCCTCCTATGGCCTCATGGGATAGTATAGTTTGTATTTTCAGGCTCTTAAAACGCCGGTGTCATGTAAATGAACAGCCAAACGCTTAAAACGTTTTATGCTTTTAGTTGAAACCAGTATCATGTAAACTAAGATAGAAGGGGTCATGAAAACGCAAAATTTTTAAAACGGGTTTCAAAGTGAACGTTTATGAAAACGATACGGTTATAGTCTCTGTGTAAACTACAAAAAGGTGAATTTGTAAAAACGGTGACGCCATGAGTAGGCTATGTCTATTACGTGTTCAGTCTATAGACCTTTATTGCGCCAGAGAAACGAGGGCGCCGCCATCTTTAGAATATTGTCTTTTAACTTCCGTTTTTGCGTTCGCTCTGTATATCTCTATGGCGCTGCTGTCCAGAAGTAATTAGCTTTTGAAGTGGATTTACTTAAAGAAAAGTTAATGAAAGTTATCATGAGGACTGTAATGTTTAAAGCAGATATCTTAACAAATGTCAGTAGACCGGGAAGATTTTAAAAAACGAGCAGTTCATTCATAAATACATAAGATCGCTGTAAAAATACAGACCGGAAGACAAAAGACAACGAGCGCAGCGCTGAAAAAGGGGCGGGGCTACATGAGGTCTCGCGTGTTTCTTCACAAAGTGACATTTTCTTTCATTTTCTCAAACATTTCTCATCAAAATCTCCCAAAATAAAATAATCTGCGATAGTACCATTGTGGAAATGGAAGTACACTTTAGCATACTTACAGTACTTTAAAATACTAAAAATATACTAAGTGTGAACTGAATGTAGTGCTTTTAGACACTTTGCAATTAAATGAAAATGTATTGTAGTTTACATTTAAATTAAAGGTAATTAGTTGAATGTATGTACATCTTTATATGTAATTTCATAATTTTATTGTCTGTGAAATATGGTTAAAATGTACTTATGAATATAATCATTATGCTAAACTAAAATATACTTTAATGTCATTTTTAATGAAACCTGTATGTCATACATTAATCATTTTAATCATGAGGTTGTGATTTACTACATTTCATATATTTGAGTTAACCAAGTTTATATATTTAAATTATATTATCGAATAACACACTACAGTGAAAATTATTATCAAGTGGAGATCATGCGCCCTCTGCTGGAGACACAAATATACTGTAAAGTCGAACATTTAATTTGACATAGTGCAAGTGTTAAGAAACAGAAAGTGAATCTCTTTAATGGCACGTAAATGGCATTTTATTTCATTATTATGTTATGCAAGTACAGTTTTTTTTAAGATTTGAAGCATTCAATAGAATTAAATGCAATCATGGATGTTTAAAAAAAGTTCTAGTTATGCTCAGCTCAAAAAGATATTAAATTGTCTAGATTTTTTTTTTTTTTTTTTTTGAGAAACATAAATTATATTTAAAAAAACCAAACAATTTTAACCTTTTTTATTTTGGGTGAATTACACAATACAGGTTATTATCACTATCCACGATACAAATTGTTGCATTTTTATATTGCGATATATTGTGAGAGGATATATTGTTACACCCATACGAACGACTGAAAAATGTATTTAAAAAAATGTACTAGTGAAAAAGTGTCAAGCCAGTAGTAGTAGAGCTAGTTAGCAGGGATAGTAAGTGAGAGATAATGCTGGTAGAGTCTCAGTGGGGGCGGGAAGGAGAGAGACACTAATTCTCTCCTAATCCTCCATTCTGCAAGTCTTCTGTCCAACACAACACACTCACAAACACCTGAACATGGGAGAGGGATTGTCATCACACACACATCCATAACCCCGCAGACACAACGGAGGAATGTAAGACAGCGGGACGGAACACAAGTCAAGATGGGCGACGCTCCAAAGGTACGTTTATCGCTTTCTCTGTGTCACGAACAACACATTCATTTACATGCAAATGTATATAAACACACACTCTTAAAAATAAAGATTATATGATTCCATGAAGAATATCCACGGAACAACAAGAGGTTATTTAAGAGTGGAAAAAGGTTATTAAGATTTAAATATTCTTCAGACTAATTAAAAAATACCTGTTTACTAAAAGGTTCTTTGAGGAAACAACAATTATTATTTTATTATACAATTAACACTGTAAAATAAAAAAATAAAATAAAAAACTTTTGAAACCGTAAGTCATTTTGGATACATCATCAGCCAAATACATAATATAAACAAAGTAATCGCTCAATAATCTGTATGAATTCTGTGTGCTTTAGGTTTGAGTACTGGGACGATTAGCATTGTCTTATATAAAAGGGCCTAAGCAATCAGAGATGGGTCACATGACCCAGATAAATCTCATTACTGTAAGCCTTAACCACATGAATGGGTCTGTGTTTCACTCTCAATTAGTCCAATAACGGCGCAATATCAACAATCTGACTACAAATATACACTGCCACTGTCTTAAACACGTATGCTTTATGTTCTAGAGTAAATTTACTGAGGATAAACGCAATTTGCTTAATCTGTTCACCTCAGAACGAGCTTAATCTGTGCTTGAGGAGAAACCCTGCATAAGAAGAGCATTATTATTATTATTGCAAAGGCAAGAATCACTATTATTGCTTTTAGGGATTTGAATAAACCAGTGTAATTTTTGTATTATTGATGATATTCTATTACAGTTTTTATTCATAATCTGAATTCGTATATATATATATATATATAGTTAAAATTAAAAGTTTTAGTAATTTTGTTCTGTTTTGTCATTTTTATTAGTTTAAAAAAATATGCCTATATTTGTATTATTTTTTATTTAAGTTTTAGTTATTTTAGTAGGCTAAATAAAGTTATAATTTATATTATACTAAATAAAAATGAGAAATGTTGCCTCATAAAATAAGTTTTTATATATTTTTTATGTTATTGTTAAAGTTTTTTTTTTTTTTATTGTTAAAGTTTATTTTACCGTTTTTTTATTATTATTTTAGCTAACCAAAGTTGTTTTTATGGTTTTAGTTTTAGTCTACTATAATAGCATGGAATAAACCTCTAAATAAATAATTCCTCAAATCAAATTTTTTGTTGTTACTTTCGATCATATTTACGTTTTGCTTAGCAAATGATAAAACCAGTAAAACAATCTTAGGCACACGTGCTCTGACACATTAACCCTGCAAACAGTTTGAGTTCCCAGAACGTTCAGGGAATGTTAGTTTGTGGTTGTAAAACATCAGATCTAATAACGCCGCATCAGTGAAGCTCAAATGGCAGAGCGTGGCTCTAGCATGAACTGATAAATGTCAGTCTTGAATGTTAATCTTTTCTCCTTTCTCTATCCTGAATCATATCAATGAAAAGTGTAACCTGTGAAACGGCTGATGTAACGGCAGTGTGTGTGTTGGTGTCCTCAGGGTTTGCTCTCGGTCATGCAGAAGCTGAAGGGATCCGCAGAGCTGGAGCTCAGGATAGTTCTGCTGGGTCTCGACAACGCCGGCAAAACCACACTACTGAAGTGTCTCGCCTCGGAGGACGTGAGCACCATCACACCGACACAGGTGCGTCTGAACACACACACACACACACACACACACACACACTACTGAAGTGTCTCGCCTCGGAGGACGTGAGCACCATCACACCGACACAGGTGCGTCTGATCACACACACACACACACACACCACACTACTGAAGTGTCTCGCCTCGGAGGACGTGAGCACCATCACACCGACACAGGTGCGTCTGAACACACACACACACACACACACACACACACACACTACTGAAGTGTCTCGCCTCGGAGGACGTGAGCACCATCACACCGACACAGGTGCGTCTGATCACACACACACACACACACACACACACACCACACTACTGAAGTGTCTCGCCTCGGAGGACGTGAGCACCATCACACCGACACAGGTGCGTCTGAACACACACACACACACACACACACACCACACTACTGAAGTGTCTCGCCTCGGAGGACGTGAGCACCATCACACCGACACAGGTGCGTCTGAACACACACACACACACACACACACACACACACTACTGAAGTGTCTCGCCTCGGAGGACGTGAGCACCATCACACCGACACAGGTGCGTCTGATCACACACACACACACACACACCACACTACTGAAGTGTCTCGCCTCGGAGGACGTGAGCACCATCACACCGACACAGGTGCGTCTGAACACACACACACACACACACACACACACACACACTACTGAAGTGTCTCGCCTCGGAGGACGTGAGCACCATCACACCGACACAGGTGCGTCTGATCACACACACACACACACACACACACACACCACACTACTGAAGTGTCTCGCCTCGGAGGACGTGAGCACCATCACACCGACACAGGTGCGTCTGAACACACACACACACACACACACACACACACCACACTACTGAAGCGTCTCGCCTCGGAGGACGTGATCACCATCACACCGACACAGGTGCGTCTGAACACACACACACACACACACACACACCACACTACTGAAGCGTCTCGCCTCGGAGGACGTGAGCACCATCACACCGACACAGGTGCGTCTGAACACACACACACACACACACTACTGAAGTGTCTCGCCTCGGAGGACGTGAGCACCATCACACCGACACAGGTGCGTCTGATCACACACACACACACACACACACACACACCACACTACTGAAGTGTCTCGCCTCGGAGGACGTGAGCACCATCACACCGACACAGGTGCGTCTGAACACACACACACACACACACACACACACCACACTACTGAAGCGTCTCGCCTCGGAGGACGTGAGCACCATCACACCGACACAGGTGCGTCTGAACACACACACACACACACACGCACACACCACACTACTGAAGCGTCTCGCCTCGGAGGACGTGAGCACCATCACACCGACACAGGTGCGTCTGAACACACACACACACACACACACACACACACACACACACGCACACACCACACTACTGAAGTGTCTCGCCTCGGAGGACGTGAGCACCATCACACCGACACAGGTGCGTCTGAACACACACACACACACACACATCACTCACACTGACACAGGTGAGTCTAAACACACACATCACTCACACCGACACAGGTGCGTCTAAACACACACACACACACACACATCACTCACACCGACACATGTGCGTCTAAACACACACACACACACACATATCACTCACACCGACACAGGTGCGTCTAAACACACACACACACACAGCACTCACAACAACACAGGTGCGTCTAAACACACACACACACACACACACACACACCACACTACTGAAGTGTCTCGCCTCGGAGGACGTGAGCACCATCACACCGACACAGGTGCGTCTGAACACACACACACACACACACACCGACACAGGTGAGTCTAAACACACACACTCACACACACACAGGTGAGTCCAAACACACACACACACACACACACCGACACAGGTGCGTCCAAACACACACACACACACACACACCGACACAGGTGCATCCAAACACACACACACACACACACCGACCGACACAGGTGAGTCTAAACACACACACACACACACACCGACACAGGTGAGTCTAAACACACACACCGACACACACATCACTCACACTGACACAGGTGCATCTAAACACACACACACACACACACAGCACTCACAACAACACAGGTTCGTCTAAAAACACACACACACACACACAGGAAAGACAAGTTCACAAGCTTAATAATACAAGCAAAAATAATCACACGGTGATATTACTGATGTATTTTAAAGGTGAAATATCGTGAGTGTGTGTTCGTCACACACCTGATCTCAGGCATTCAGCAGAAACACACTGACTCAGGGCGAGGACACACACTGACTCAGGGCGAGGACACACACTGACTCAGGGCGATGACACACACTGACTCAGGGCGAGGACACACACTGACTCAGGGCGAGGACACACACTGACTCAGGGCGAGGACACACACTGACTCAGGGCGAGGACACACACTGACTCAGGGCGAGGACACACACTGACTCAGGGCGAGGAAACACACTGACTCAGGGCGAGGACACACACTGACTCAGGGCGAGGACACACACTGACTCAGGGCGAGGACACACACTGACTCAGGGCGAGGACACACACTGACTCAGGGCGAGGACACACACTGACTCAGGGCGAGGACACACACTGACTCAGGGCGAGGACACACACTGACTCAGGGCGAGGACACACACTGACTCAGGGCGAGGACACTCAGGTGTGCATCATCCCTGCAGGACTCTATTCATTACTGTTAAAATAAAGTTTCCAGAAGGGGTTTCACAGTGAAGCCGTAGAGGAACCATTGTGGTTCCCCGAAGAACCTTTCAGTCGACAGATCATAAAAATAACAATAAAAATTCAAGATAATAATTTCTAAACAACTTTTTGTGTAATGCAACATTTCCATGGAAGTACTTACTCGATTATTCCTAGTATTGAATGAAAATCAAGTATATTTATAATCAACATTTCTCACAGCTTATCCGCCATCTTGGTTGAAGCTCACTCCAGTGCATTATGGGAACACGCGGAGACTGCTGCATCAAATGACATGTTCTTTGATTTGCAAATGAAGTTATTTTGGGCGATGTTGACCAGCGAGATGTTTGCAGGGCTTTAACATCAAGAGCGTGGCTTCTCACGGGATGAAACTGAACGTGTGGGACATCGGCGGACAGAGGAAGATCCGTCCTTTCTGGAAGAAATACCTAGAAAACACAGATTTATTGGTGAGAAATTATTACTTTAGAAAGACAGCACAATACTACAAAGAAATAGCATTAATTGTATGTGTGAAGTGTCACTATTTGCAATCTAACAAGACTTGTTTGCTGGTTCATCTGTAGGTTTATGTCATTGACAGCACTGACAAGAAGCGGTTCGAGGAAACGGGATTGGTAAGACACAAAATTATATATGCAAATACAATTCATAGAATCTTCCCGGGACAAAAGTTGTTTGTTTGTTTTTTGTGTGTTAGCGGTGAGCTGTGTTAAATTACACCGTAAAACAAGGGAAACACACAGTGGAGTCCGAAAGTCTTTACTGGAAATCTGGGATTTCTGTCATTTGACACTCATGACGCTAAAATAATCCTGTAAACATTCATTTAAATACATAAGATGTAACATAAATCCCTAATGTGCATAACTGATGAGAAAAAACTAAGAAGAAACATAATTATTACAATCTAAACACACACACACACACACACATCACTCACACAGACACAGGTGAGTCTAAACACACACACACACACATCACTCACACAGACACAGGTGCATCTAAACACACACACACACACACACACATCACTCACACCGACACAAGTGAGTCTAAACACACACACACACATAACACTCACACCAACACAGGTGCGTCTAAACACACACACACACATACACACATCACTCACATAAATCCCTAATGTGCATAACTGATGAGAAAAAACTAAGAAGAAACATAATTATTACAATCTAAACACACACACACACACATCACTCACACAGACACAGGTGAGTCTAAACACACACACACACACACATCACTCACACAGACACAGGTGAGTCTAAACACATACACACACACACACACATCACTCACACATCACTCACACCGACACATGTGCATCTAAACACACACACACACACACACACATCACTCACACCGACACAAGTGAGTCTAAACACACACACACACATAACACTCACACCAACACAGGTGCGTCTAAACACACACACACACACACACACACACACACATCACTCACACCGACACAAGTGAGTCTAAACACACACACACACATAACACTCACACCAACACAGGTGCATCTAAACACACACACACACACACACATCACTCACACCGACACAAGTGAGTCTAAACACACACACACACATAACACTCACACCAACACAGGTGCGTCTAAACACACACACACACATACACACATCACTCACATAAATCCCTAATGTGCATAACTGATAAGAAAAAACTATGAAGAAACATAATTATTAAAATACATAATTAAAACCCATCAAATGTGAAGTGTCAGACAGGGAATTTTGGGAATGACAGTTTACGGCTTTGATTATTTATTTATTTATTTATTTATTTATTACTTCCAAAAACGGTATTTTACTGTAAAACTGCATGTAAGCCCTAGTGAAAAATAAATATACTAAAATGTATTTGAAATACATGCATTTTATGCTACAAATACATTTACATATGTATGTACTTAATATAAGCTGAATTATATTTATACCAGTAAGTCTCAAGCGATCTATCAGTAAATATGTTAATGGATTTGTAGTATACTTAGTATGAAATAAATGTAATTTAAATACATTTTGGTATATGTTTTTTCACTAGGGAGGTTTAGGTCTACTACAGTTTTTCCCTAGTAAGGGAACTATGGATAATAACATTTCATATTACTTGATAATCAATGTTGAAAATGTTTTTGCTGCTTAATATTTTTGAGGAAACCTTGATTCACTACTATTCAAAAGTTTGGGTCAGTAAGATTTTAAAAAAAATGAATAAGGCCTACTTTTATTCAGCAAGGACGCATTAAATTGATCAAAAGTGACAGTAAAGACATTTATATTGTTACAATTTTTTTGTAACCGTTTTTTATTTAAAATAATTATGAAACAGAAGTTGCATTAGTCTTCTCTATTGTGTCGTATATCCGAGTGAAACGCTTCTGGAACAAGAACAAATGTAGGCGGGGCTTGATTTTGTCTGTGTGGAATTGATTGGCTGATTGTGGTTTGCTATTGGCTGATCTCATGTGAGTGACAGGTTGCCCCGCCCACATCATCAGAGAAGAGAAGAGATGCTGCGAGAGGAAGTTATTCTTATTCAAGATTATGAGACGCATGAATTTAAAACACTAATGATGTGCACAGATAATAAATCAGACTTTAAATGTAAATGATGTGTGTGTCTGCAGGAACTGTCAGAGCTGATAGACGAGGAAAACCTCGCAGGCGTTCCCATCCTCATCTTTGCCAATAAACAGGATTTAGGCACGGCGTCTCCATCCAGCGAGATCGCGGAGGGTTTGAACCTGCACACGTACAGAGATCGAGTCTGGCAGATCCAGGCCTGTTCTGCGCTCACCGGAGAGGGGGTGCCGGTGAGAAACACACACACACACACACACACACACACACACACACACACACACACACACACACACACACACACACACACACACACACACACACACACACACACACACACACACACACACACACACACACACACACACACACACACACACACACACACACACACACACACACACACAACTACTAGCAGTGTATCTCATTACTTCACAGCAGTTTAAGAACAGCATCACCTAAATCTTCCATTCCCTCTGTGTGTTTTCAGGACATAGTCAAGTCACCTTTATTTATATAGCGCTTTTTACAACACAGATTGTTTCAAAGGCAGCTTTACAGAGCTAACAGGAAAATAATGCAACAAAGTTTGTTTCTAGAAGAAAATAGCGTTATACTCCAGCTTAAGTAAGTTCAGTGATTTTTCATTTTTGTTGTCAAAAAGTTATTAATTTGTTAGGGGCCGCTACAGACTCACATATACACAACTACTAGCACTGGATCTCTTGACATTACAGCAGAGTTTGGGTCAGAACAGCATCACTTCAATCTTCTTCCATTCTCTCTGTGTGTTTTCAGGACGGGATGAATTGGATCTGCAACAACCTCATCACCAGGAAGAAGTGAACTTTCCAGAGCTGAACAAGCATATGCACTGCAAAAAAAAAAAAAGATGTTCTTACTCAGTATTTTTTGTTTTGTTTTCCAGTGCAAATATCAAAAAAAAATTTTTTACTGGAGATGCTAAATGACTTCAGATATTAAGGGCCCTATTTTAACGATCTAAGCGCATGGTCTAAAGCACAAGTTCACTTAGGGCGTGTCTGAATCCACTTTTGCTAGTTTAACGACGGGAAAAATGGTCGGCGCTCCCGGCGCATGGTCTAAAAGGGTTGTCCCTATTCTCGTAATGAGTAATGGGTGTGTTTTGGGATTTACGTGCGTTAAACCAATCAGAGTCTCATCTCCCATTCCCTTTAAATGCCAGTTGCGCTCGCGCCATGGCGGATTCGCTATTTACATGACGGAATTTGATAGTGGAAATACCGAACGCGTCTCCAGAGCGCAAATGGATCTGCTCGTGCGCGAGGTTAAAGACACACACACTCGTTCTCAGACCAGCAGCTCATGGGTGCACAAATGGGCACAAATGCATTTGCTATTTAAACAACGCGGTGCAGGACGTGAAAATGATAACTGCGTCGGGCTGAAACTAGCAAAACACACTTGCATCGCGCTTGGCGCTGCATTGCGCTGGGTGTATGATAGGGCCCTTAGTCTTGTTTTCTGAAAAAATGTTTTATCAAAATTAAGCGAGTTTGTATAAAACAAGAAAAAAATCTGCCAATGATTTCAGAAAAAGAAACTTTTTCTCTTTGAATTAAAATAATTTTTCTGACCCCCATTGGCAGATATTAATATTATTACACTTAATTTAGATGATTGTATTCAGAAAACAAGACATAATATCTTAAGCAATTTTGCTTCAAGTATATATCTTGATTTGAGAATGTTTAAATATTTATGGAAAACAAGACAAAAATATTGAGTAAGAAAATCTTCTTCTTTTTTTTTTTGCAGTACAATAACCACACATGATGATTTGCATATAATCAGAACAATAAGTGCTCCAAAAGTGTCCACATTTTCCTTTAAATATGTCTGTTTCTATTTTTGTAAGGAAGAAATTGATTTTATTTTGAAACGTTTGCCATTACACAAGTCTGGAAAAGTGCATCAAAAGTGAGTGAGTTTGTGCTTAAAACAAGACAAATATCTGTCCATGGAGCAAGAACAATAAAGATTATTTTACTAACCCCACTGACATCTTTTGTTTACATTTTAACCATAAAATACTTTTTTAGATTTTTATTTTTGCAGTTTAGAGGAGGCTTCAAAACCAATGTTTTTTGCAAATTCAGAATGATTCACTTTGATTTGTAAATAAAATTGTTATTAGATTTAAATAAAATACATTTGAAGGATTTTTTTAATATATAAATATATATATATATTCTCTAATGTGTCTTGCAAGAGAAAGAAACTACTTAAGATTGTTTATTGCACCAAAAGTAATTTGAAAGGAACTTTAAATATATGTGCAGTTGGACAAAATTATTAAAATAATTTAAAAAGGAGGGACTAAAAAAAATACAATTTGTTTTTATTCAGTATTGCTATAAGCGATCTATCTATCTATCTATCGTTCTTTCTGTCAATCTATCTATCCATCTATCGTTCTTTCTGTCGATCTATCCATCTATCGTTCTTTGTCGATCTATCCATCTATCTATCTATCCATCTATCGTTCTTTGTCGATCTATCTATCTATCTATCTATCTATCTATCAATCTATCTATCTATCTATCTATCTATCTATCGATCTATCGTTCTTTGTCGATCTATCCATCTATCTATCTATCCATCTATCGTTCTTTGTCGATCTATCTATCTATCTATCTATCTATCTATCTATCTATCTATCTATCTATCTATCTATCTATCTATCGATCTATCGTTCTTTGTCGATCTATCTATCTATCTATTGTTCTTTCTATTTATCTATCTATCTATCTATCTATCTATCTATCTATCTATCGTTCTATCTATCGTTCTATCTATCTATCTATCGTTCTATCGTTCTATCCACCCATCCCTGTTTGACTGAATATGTTTGACTGAATATAATAACCCATGAACACACTTATGCATCTCATCTCATATAACATGAATGGAGAGACACACACTTCATGAGATGTTATAGCAATAACAGACTCATTTTTATGTTAATTTTTAATATATCTATCTACTCATCTTTGTTGAGTTGTCATCACACTCTGACGTTCATCACGTTCAAGCTCTCATCCACTCGCTGAGCGTCTCCATGGCAACATCGACCGCCTCTCCTCCCTCGCTCTCTCCATCCTTTCTTAAGTTCTTTGTTTGTTTCGTTTAGTGAGCAGATTCTGCAATGCAAACACAAGAGGACTGATCTTCACAGAGACACTCTCACAGATCACAACTGACAGGGTGAGTCTCTTCAGACCAGACAACAAGATTGTGCGTAATATTTCTTGCCATGCATGCTTTTTTTGACTGAGCCAAACTTAAACTGAGATTACTAATCGAAAATGACATTTTCCATCCAGTTATTGTCTAAATGTCAATGTTGTGTAAATGTAAGCATCTGTATTGTATTGACCTCACATGCTGAATGTGTTGCTGGTCATTAGAAATTGTTACCAAAAAAAACCTGTTTCTGTTTTTAACTTTATATAATAAAAATAATAAAAAAGAATCCCAGTTTCCACAAAACATATTAAATCAGCATATTAGAATGATATCTGAAGTAATGGCTGCTGCAAAGTCATGCATGAAAATTCAAATTCATCCCATTTAAAATTGTATATTCCAACAGAAAACATTCATTTTAAATTGTACTAATATTAAAATGTTTTAACTTTTTAGTTGAATAATAATAATAATAATAATATTAATTAAAATTATAATTAGTTTATAAATATTTATAAATATCGCAGAGTCCATCAAGAACACGTCCAGCTCATATTTCACTGAAAATAAAAATAATTTGAAAGAAATAAGAAATTCGATTTTGCATTCTGAAAAAATTTATTCTTAGATCATTAAGATCCTATATAATTGCCACATAATTTTATAATGTAAAAAGTGCATTATAATAATAATGGCTTTATATATCTATATATACATATATATATATAAAACTGAACATGATTCACCACAGTAAGTAAGCTGTTTGATCATAAACAACATCTGCAAAGTTACAACGCTCAAAGTTCAAAGCAAAGGGAGATATTTGCTTTTAAAGAAATCGCTTTTTAAGGACTACAACAAACGGCTGGTAGAGACTACACCACATTCCTCCCGGGTTAGTGACATCACCAACCCTAAAATTTACATAAACCCGCCCCCTGAACACGATTTATAGATTATCAAGACAGAATATGCTAATCAATGACTAGAAGATAACTACACATCAGCTGCATAAATTCATCAACTAACCATTCAGAAATGTCCTGTTGCTTCTACATGTTGTCTCTTCTTCTTGAGTCTCTCCATCTTTGTCTGACTCCGGTTTGAACATAAAAGGCTAAAAGTGTTTGAAATGTTCAGTGCATGTGTGTGTGAGGTAAAAGGACACAAGCTCTTGAAGCTCCGCCCCCTGTGCCGGGAGCAGCAGCTCATTTGCATTTAAAGGAACAGACACAAAAACGGTGTGTTTTTGCTCACCCTCAAAAAGTGACAATTTTAACATGCTATATAAAAATATCTGTGGGGTATTTTGAGCTAAAACTTCACACACACACTCTGGAGACATCAGAGACTTATTTTACATCTTGTGAAAAGGGCATTATACCAGCCCTTTAAATGCTGTCTTCACCTCTACAGCAGGTTAGTGATAACCTATTCATAACCCCCCTCTCCGCCATCATGGCATACCCCACCGGTGGGAACCTGACGTCTGCAGTGACCCCTTCTTCTGAGGACACACACACACACATTCACACCATCCTCGTCGTCCTCATCTTCTGCATGGTGTGTGTCCTGCTCCTGGTGGCGTTCTTCTACACCTTCTGCTTCCACTGTTCCCTGCAGACACCAGAGAAAGAGGAGCGACAGAAGCCCGACTGCAGTCTGAGCCGAGAGAGCGCCACCTTCAGGTGCAGTTCCTCATCCGGGCCCTCGACGGGAAACACCGTCTGAGACTGAGAGAAAGAAAAAGAAAAATAGTTATGGACGATTCTACACTAATACGGTTTTGTTTGAAAACACATCTTTTTCTCTCCATTTTATTAAATTTTTACGAGTAATTAAATTTTTATGAATCTCAACCTGGACTAAAAATCCCATCGTGCAACATTGGTTTGATTGGCTGTTGAAAAGTTTGGGGTCAGAAAGAGTTTTTTAACTGTTTTAACTTTTTTATTTTATTTTAATTTTATTCATCATGCACACTTTAAAGTGATTTTTTTTAAAAGACGTTAATAATGTTACAAAAGATTCTATTTCAAATAAATGCGAGGGATGCACGATTTATCGGCCACCACATTGGTATCGGTACTGATATATGATTATTTTTAATGTTATCGTTATCGACCCGATAAGAAAATTTGGCTGATATATTAAAGCCGATAAATAATGGATTATTTCCTTCAGCTGAGACACTTCAGATGCGCAACTGTTCAACATGATGTTTTTAAATGGCTTGAAATATGATCGGAATCACTTCAAAATAGGAAAATACAGGTGTGCAAAATGTGCAAGTCTGTCATATCGGCTACATGAAATTATGATGAGATCATTATAATTGTGTTTGGCACATGGCTTTTAATGGTGAGACTTTTGCTTTTGTAATCAGGCTCTCAAAAATTGTATAAAAATTTGGATTTAGATTTATCGGCTTTCAAATATAAAGAATTATCGGTATCGGCCAACAGTTCTGTATTGGTGCATCCCTAATAAATGTTTTTTTTTTTTTTTTTCATAGAAATATAAAGCAGCACAGCTGTTTTCAACATTGATAATAATCATAAATGTTTCTTGAGCATCAAATCATCATATTAGAATGATTTCTGAAGGATCATGTGACACTGAAGACTGGAGTAATGATGCTGAAAATTCAGCTTTGATCACAGGAATAAATTACACTTTAATATATATTCACATAGAAAACAGCTGTTTTACACTGTAATAATATTTCACTGTTTTTACTGTATTTTTCATAAAATTATTGTTGCCTTGGTGACCAGAAGAAATTATTTCACAAACCCCAAACTTATGAACAGCGCTGTTTTGCTGTATGCATATTGTACACATTATGTCATTTTATTTATATACATGGAACACCTGAATGACATTTACTATATATGTAGAGTTATAGTTATATATGTATTATGATTATTTATTTAGATACACTCTTTAAAAGTCTTCAATATTTAATGAAAGTACATTTAGGGGTGTCAGATACATTTTTAGGGGTTTCTAGGCGTTGTATTTCATGTTGTGTATTTATTAATCTTGATTTCTCACAACTTTTGTGTTTTTCTGGGCGAGACAGAGTCGCTATTTACTGTGTTCGTATGGACGAGCGCAGGCAAAATTCTCCTTTTGTGTTCCATAAAAGAAAGAAGAGCAAACGGCATCAGAACAACACCAGGGTGGGTAAAGGTTGACTTTAACAGCAAACGAGTCTTCATGAGCTCTAGAACAACTAACCAGATCATACTATCACTAATGAGGCGTGAAGAAATTACATCTGAATCAAGCTCTGTATCAAAGCAGGATTTGATGAAAACGGTCTAAACCCAAGTCATATTTGCAACAATCAAAATGCAAAAAATGTACACCACCGTTCAAAAGTGTGGGCCCGGGGTTGAAGACATTATTGTTACAAAAAATGATTTAAAATGTCAAGTACTTATGCTTCACGATGGTTTTTGCTCATTTATGCTGATTTTATCCCCCCCCCCCCAAAAAAGAGAGAATTTGTCAGGAATGTGCTTATTTGTCATGAAAATAATGTCACTAATGAATAATAATGGTCTTAAAATAATCTCTTTTTCCTTTTGATTTTGGGATGAAATATGAGCCTGACATTTCTTTGTGAGATTCTTAAAAAATGAATGAATCTGTCAGTATAAACCATAAAACCAGCTAAAGTGAACAGAGATTAATAAAGCTTTAAACTGAATGAGACGGAGTAGAGATGAGAAAACACGATAAGCACATTTCAGTTCAATAACACATCTAATCTCTTTACAAGAGAATCCAGTTTACAGAATTCAGATCAATAACTTTAAAACAGACACGTCATGATGACTTGTGATTTCATCTGATGGTTTTATTCAGCAAGACGCATTATATTGATCAAAAGTGACAGTAAAGACATTTATGTTACAAAAGATTATATTTCAATTCGATGCTGTTCTTTTGAGCTTTCTATTCATCAAAGTATCCTGAAGAAAAAATGTAACAGAAATATAAAGTAGCACAGCTGTTTTCAACATTGATAATAATCATAAATGTTTCTTGAGCATCAAATCATCATATTAGAATGATTTCTGAAGGATCATGTGACACTGAAGACTGGAGTAATGATGCTGAACATTCAGCTTTGATCACAGGAATAAATGACATTTTTTACATATATTCACATAGAAAACAGCTGTTTAACTGTAATAATACACGTGATGATGACTGTGATTAGCACACGGAGCACATGTTGCTTTTCTCGGAGCCGTGGGAATCACAGGATCCAGTGAGAGACTCCGTTATGGAATCTCGACCGTCAAACTCATCCGACTCGAGCTGAATGTGTGGATCCTGGAGGCTGTTGTCCTGCAGAACGTCCTCATAATGAGACTGAGAGAGAGGGTTTGATATTATCTGTGTTTTATTATATCTCACGCAAGATCTCACCGTACTGACCGACGCTTCTTCCTTCACGGACTCCTCCAGAGAGTTTCCCGAGGTTTTCATCGCCATGCGCTGAGAGCGGAGGGACTTCACATCGTCCTCATCCTCACCGGTCACTGAGGGAAACACCTGAGGAGAAGAGCAGTCATAATGACCAATAAGTGTTCGTAGCCATCCTGCAAACAGCTTTTAAAAATACAATATGATTCTCTAATGATAACACTTAATATAATATAATAAAAAATAAAAATAAAAAAAAAGATCAAATAAAACTAATTATGTTAATGAGAACATGTATTTCCAGACTGCCCATTTACATTTAAACATGAAAATATGATTTTTTTTTTTAAAGTATTATAAGATCTAAAGTCATATATTTATATAATATAATATAATATAATATAATATAATATAATATAATATAATATAATAAAAAAAAGAATCATAATATTATGTTAATGAGAACATGTGTATTTCCAGACTAGCCATTTACATTTAAACATTAAAATATTATTTTTTTAAAGTCTTATAAGGGCTAAAGTCATATATTTATATAAGTTATATAATATAATATATACAATAAAATAAATAATAATATTATGTTAATGAGAACATGTGTATTTCCAAACTGTCCATTTACATTTAAACATAAAAATAAGATTTTTTTTCAAGTATTATAAGAGCTAAAGTCCTATATTTATATAAGTAATATAATATTATATTTAAAAAAAGAATCATAATATTATGTTAATGAGAACATGTATTTCCAGACTAGCCATTTACATTTAAACATGAAAATATGATTTTTATGAATATGAAATATGAATATGAAAATATGAACTGTGTAAAGTATTATAAGAGCTAAAGTCATATATTTATATAAGTAATATAATATAATATAATATAATATAATATAATATAAAAAAAGAATCATAATATTATGTTAATGAGAACATGTGTATTTCCAGACTGGCCATTTACATTTAAACATGAAAATATGATTTTTTTTTAAGTCTTATAAGGGCTAAAGTCTTATATAATATAATATAATATAATATAATATAATATAATATAATATAATATAATATAATATAATATAATATAATATAATATAATATAATATAATATAATATAATATAATCAATGATTCAAAGTCCATCTAAGATAACAGATAAATTAATTTTAGCTCCACATGTCTCCTGTCTGGTGATGATAGGGTGTGTTTACCTCATCAGTGTGTGTTTCTGGAGCAGAAGCGCTGGCTTTACTGATGGTCTGAGCCTCAAACTGTGGGCAGGCGGCCTGAGCGTTCCCGTCTTTATCCCGCTTTCCCTTCAGCCAGTACGTCTCGATCTCCACATTCCCCTGCCAGGGAAAAAGTCGGATCTTTCTCAGCAAACATGAGGGTTATTGATGCATTTACTCCACACAATCACTATTCCTCAAAATGAACAAAAACTGTGAAATGCAAACCTGCAATAATTAAATATTAAATAACACAATATACTTTATGTATTTAATCTCACTTTATTAACCAATGTCTTTACGTAACATTAATTTCCATAAAATGTTTAAATGTAACTTTCCCAAACACTGTTAGTTATTTTGTTTAAGGTTGAATCAATAAACGAATCACATAAAAGAAAGGCAGAGGCTATTTACACTAAGCGAAAATAGCAGTATTTAGCGTAAATAGTAGTTTTAATGATATTTATATTTAGTGCATATAGTGGCAGATATCTGTGTATTGTGGTACATTATAAAACAATATGCAATAATAATAATATATAAAGTGTATATGATTATATGTATTAAAATCATAATTGGATGCTGCTTTATTGGGACATTACTTGTCCCTTCCCTACACCTATCCCTAACCGATAAACACTTTATTCCCACTATTAAATAACCGTTAGGCACTTTATCTCCACTTTTCGAATATTTTCTTAATTTTTATTTAAAATAAAGGCCTTTCCGAGCTCAGAGAAGAATGAGTATAAAGCCCTATTCGGACGGGACTAGTTTAACATGGACAGGAGGGGTAGAGTAATAATTAGCAGAGCTTCTCAGTGATTTTAGTCCCGTCTGAATGTGCATCTCAGTGATCATGACGGACAATGTCAGTAAAGATTACGGCGACTTTTACCTTCAGTAAAAAGATCCGGAAAAATGACCTCAGGTGATACTAATCCCGTGCGAATAGACCCGCTGTAAATATGTATGTAAATATTTCCTATTTAAAAGTAGTTTTCCGCGTTTTTCCAAGTGTGGAGACGCTTGAAAAAGCATCAGTTGCGTTCTAGACGCTGGAACGAGTCTGTGGCAAAACTCGAGTGTTTCACACACACCATCAGATCAGAGAGAAGATCGACAGCACTTGTTAGAGGCACGAAACATCTTTTAGCGTTAGGTAAGTGTCTATTACCAACACAATCCAATCTGAAGTTAATTAATACATCGTTCGACCGGACAGATCTGTTTTATATATATAAATATAGGTTATGTGTGTTTGCGCACGTGATATCAGGAAGCAGCGTAACACACACATGACGACAGGAGTGACGGCGGTGTGTAAATCGAGTTACTCTCCCACTTCTGCTAGTTTACTGAGATCTCTTATCCCGTGCGGATTGGCCATTAATATTACAGACGTCCTGTGGTAAAATTACATTACTCCATCGACCCTGGTAAAGTTAATCCCGTCTAAATAGACACTGATCCTGTTATCAGACAGGTTTCTTTTGTAATTTTGTGTGACTGAATCAGAGTCAGTGTAAATAGACACTCCGTGAGAGAAACTGTCTTTCTTTAGTAAGCGACACTAACTGTAAAGCTGGTCCGCTGGGTATGGGATCAGCTCATCGGACCTCAGGTGGTCCTGGTTATCCAGTGCAGTTGTTTAGTGACTGACCTTGATGGTGATGGTCCCACGTCTCTCAAAGATGAAGTGGCTTCCCTTCAGGTGCTCGTAAGTCGCGCTGCTCAGCTGAATGTGCATTTCCTATCAATGACAGATCAGTCCATCAATACAGTGAGATCAGTCAGACAGCGGGGGGGGGGGGGGGGGGGGGGGGGGTTCGGGCCTGTGAACGGCCAGAGAAACGCTCAATAAACCCGACACACATCACACTAATGAGCATTCGATGTCACGCTGCTTGTGATTAAAATAGCACTAACCCTATTATTTCTGCTTCAAGTAATTAAGGCAAATTTCAGTAGCAATGTTTTCATTCAAAGCTGCGAATTAAACTTATGCACAAAATTAGAATGTTGCATAAAACATTTGATGATTCTATTATATATATATATACACTGCTCAAAAAAATTAAAGGAACACTTTGAAAACACATCAGATCTCAATGGGGAAAAATATCATGCTGGATATCTATACTAATATGGACTGGGTAATGTGTTATGAACGAAAGGATGCCACATCGTTTGATGGCAATGAAAATAATCAACCTACAGAGGATTGAATTCAAAGACACCCCGGAAATCTAAGTGAAAAAATGATGCAGCAGGCTTGTCAATTTTGCTGAAATTTCATTGCAGCAACTCAAAATGGTTCTCAGTAGTTTGTATGGCCCCCACGTGCTTGTATGCATGCCTGACAACGTCGGGACATGCTCCTACTGAGACGACGGATGGTGTCCTGGGGTATTTCCTCCCAGATCTGGACCAGCGCATCACTGAGCTCCTGGACAGTCTGAGGTGCAACCAGGTGATGTCAGATAGACTGAAACACAATGTCCCAGAGGTGTTCTATTGGATGTAGGTCAGGTGAGCGTGGTGGCCCTTCAATGGTATCATTCCTTCATCCTCCAGGAACTGCCTGCATGCTCTCGCCACATGAGGCCGGGCATTGTTGTGCACCAGGAGGAACCCAGGACCCACTGCACCAGCATAGGGTCTGACAATGGATCCAAGGATTTCATCCCAATACCTAATGGCAGTCAGGGTGCCATTGTCTAGCCTGCAGAGGTCTGTGCGTCCCTCCATGGATATGCCACCCCAGACCCTCACTGACCCACCACCAAACCGGTCATGCTGAACGATGTTACAGGCAGCATAACATTCTCCACGGCTTCTCCAGACCCTTTCCTGTCTGTCACGTGCTCAGGGTGAACCTGCTCTCATTTGTGAAAACCACAGGGCACCAGTGGCGGACCTGCCAATTCTGGTGTTCAATGGGAAATGCCAATCGAGCTCCCTGGTGCTGGGCAGTGAGCACAGGGCCCACTAGAAGACGTCGGGCCCTCAGGCCACCCTCATGAAGTCTGTTTCTGATTGTTTGGTCAGAGACATTCACACCAGTGGCCTGCTGGAGGTCATTTTGTAGGGTTCTGGCAGTGCTCATCATCTCGCACAAAGGAGCAGATACCGGTCCTGCTGATGAGTTAAGGACCTTCTACGGCCCTGTCCAGCTCTCCTAGAGTAGCTGTCTGTCTTCCTGGAATCTCCTCCATGCTCTTGAGACTGTGCTGGGAGACACAGCAAACCTTCTGGCAATGGCACGTATTGATGAGCCATCCTGAAGGAGCTGGACTGCCTGCGCAACCTCTGTAGGGTCCAGGTATCGCCTCATGCTACCAGTAGTGACACTGACCCTAGCCAAATGCAAAACTGGTGAAAAACAGTCTGAAAAGATGAGTAGGGAAAAAATGTCAGTGGCCTCCACCTGTAAAACCATTCCTGTTTTGGGGGTTGTCTCACTGTTGCCCATCTAGTGCACCTGCTGTTAATTTCATTAACACTAAAGCAGCTGAAACTGATTACCAACCCCCTCTGTTACTTAACTGACCAGATCAATATCCCAGGAGTTTAACTGACTTGATGCTATTCTCTGATTAAAAAGTGTTCCCTTTATTTTTTTGAGCAGTGTATAATTATTATTATTATTTTTTTTTGCCTTTTCCGAAACAGAATTCCCAGAGTGCACATATCTGAGGATGAGGAGGGTGGGAAGGAGCTGTCAGACGACCCGTATGATCACATGCGGATCAATGTGGAGAATGTGCCGTGTATCGTGTCAAATATATACTATATATACCAGTATCAGAGAACCATGAACAAGCAAGTCTGTTTTTAAATTATTGAAATACTAACTTAAAATCTCAAGTAAATATTTTAAATCAGCTGACAAAAAAAAGTGAATCCCTGGTTTAAGGAAAACTTTCCAGAAAGTACAAGCAACTACTATTGAAAGAAAGAATAAAACTTGCTTAAAACTGCAGTGTCAGACACACGAACAAAGATCAAACCAGTGTGAAATGTTCTGCCATGTGATCATGGCTAATTGCTTAATTAAAACATTCATTAAAATATTCCTGAAACACTAACAAAAAACAAAACAAAATGTGGTATTAGCATGTGTTTCTGGACTGGCATGGATTTTTGTTCCTATGATATTCCTTTGAAGTGTTATTGCACAAGAATAAGATAATCATGCATATGATAATCAATCATGCACATCCATCATTAGCCATGCTTTCATCCAAAGTTGCGAATTTAACTTTTGGAATATGGCATAAAACATCTGCGAATAAAGCGGCGTTTCCATCCCATGTGTTCAAGAGAACAAAATCGTCACTTCCTGGAAAACTGGTGGGAAATATCAGTAATAAAAACAGAAGTTGCTGGAATCAGGGAAGAAACTGTGGCTCTTCTTTCCTCATCATTAATGAGTTGCGTCTCAGTAAACACTGTCATGTTCTCTTGTGTTCGGATGCTGGTGTTTGAGAACTCAATCATGTGAGACGCTTCTGGAGGGAGTTAAACTGAATCATTCTGATGACAGACTTTGGCTCGGGCATTTCAGAAACACCAAACCAACATCTGAGATGCTGCGATGCGACTGGTCCACTGGTTAGGCCAGTCATTATTTTTTTTCGTGCATCGAGGGATATATTCAGTTTATGTGCGTGTCTTTTTATCAGATAAAAATTAAAAATGAACTGTCTCAATTGAAACGTTTTTGTGCATCTTACCGTTTCCATCTAGCATTTTTATTTATGCGTTATCCCAAAACTCACATTAAAATGGTGGATGGAAACGTAGCTAATGATGCACAATAAATATAATAAAGTTTAATAATAAATATGTATGCATCTACCTTCCCATTGCACTCCATGGCTGAAGCCGTGTGGACTGTATCCCCATGAAGACCATAGCGAGGCATCTTGTGACCTACGACCCCGGCGACCACCATACCAGAGTGAATTCCTGAGAGAAGAATGAAAAATAAAATATCAGCAAAAAAGCTTTTTCAAACAGCTCTGATGGTTTTATTCAGGAAGATGCATTAAATTGATCAAAAGTGACAGTAAAGACATTTATAATGTTACAAAAGATTATATTTCAATTAGATGCTGTTCTTTTGAACTTTCTATTCATCAAAGAATCTTTTTTTTTACAGAAAATGAAGCACCACGACTGTTTTCAACATTGATAATAATCATAAATGTTTCTTGAGCATCAAATCATCATATTAGAGTGATTTCTGAAGGATCATGTGACACTGAAGACTGGAGTAATGATGCTGAAAATTCAGCTTTAATCACAGGAATAAATTACACTTTAATATATATTCACATAGACATTTTAATATAAATGTAATATATATTCACAACAGCTATTTTACACTGTAATAATATTTCACAATTTTTACTGTATTTTGATCCAATAAATGCAGTCTTGGTGAGCAGAAGAGACTTCTTTCAAAAAGACTCCCTTTAAATGGTAGTGTATATTGTGTAAAGTAGTCCATTACTGTATATTATATTCAATAATATAATAATTAATATAAATAATAATTAATAAAAAAATTAAGTAAACAAAATTATTTGAATAATTTATTAAATTAAATACTTCTATATTCATACTTTTCAGTATTTAATGAAATAAAAGTATATTTTTAATTCATATTTGACATTTTTCTTACCTCGTCCACCATCTTGATTATTTTTTTTTTTCTCTGAGATCCAAAATTTTGGCCAAAAATGGGTATTTTGCTTCTGAAACATGCATATGGCACCTTAAAATGCTGTCTAGGTAGGCAGCTCACTAAGTTTTGAAACAGAGCTAATGTCTGAGAAATAGTACATGAATCCAAATCCTAATCATTCATAAATCCGTAAGATCCCTTCATGTGGTGGAAAGACCGTTCGGTCTTCAGGTTTGTGTTTCCACCGCATGAAGGGATCTTACGGATTTATGAATGAACCACTCGTTTTAAAATCTTCCCAGTCTTACTGACATTAGTTAAGACATCCAACATTACAATGATCATGATAACATGTTAACTCTACAATAAGTGAATCCACTTCACCAGCGAATTACTCTTCGACAGCGATGCCGATATACAGAGCGACCGCAAAACCGGAAGTTCAAAGACAAAAGTCCGCAGATTGCGGTGCGCTTGTTTTTCTGGCGCATAATGTCTATATAAGAGTTAATTTACTCAACAACACAGATGTAAATAAGAGAGGACGTACCCACGCGGATCTGGATGTTGTTCCCGTTGGACGGGTCTTTGAGATGATCAATAGAGCGAACCATATCTAGAGCCATGTCACAAATATTGTGGGAGTGAAACTTCGTCTTTTCTGGAGCGCCTGCCACCACCATGTACGCATCACCTATAGTTTCAACCTGAAACACACACACACACACACACACACACACACACACAATTCAACAATATTATTGATCTGACTGGACTGACACTATTGGATGAGAAGCTGGACGACGACATCACTGTTTTCTGCAGAACTGCGTTAACGATGAGATTAACTAATTTAATAATTGATGAACTGAATCAACACAATGATATTAATGTCCTTTTATTGTCATCACTGAATCATTCTCAACTTGACTTGACTTCAGAAAAGGTGTCAGAATCCAACATGTCAGAATCAGGGTTATTACCGTTAACTAAAACTGAAATTAATTAATTAACTGAAATAAAGCTGAAATAAATTAAAATACGAATATTATTTGAAAAACTTAAAACTAAACGAAAATTTGTAATGTTGGCAATAAACTGAATAAGTTGAAGTTGAAGCACTAAAATTATTAATTGGAAATAAATAAAATCGGAAACTTAAAAATAAACTGAACCTAAATGTCTTAACAGAAACAAAAAAAACTAATAAAATGACGAAAGCACATAACAAAGTGCCTAAAAATTAAACTAAAAATTTTAAAAATAAAAGCTAATTCAAAATACTAATAAAACTATTAATTAAAGAAAAAACTAAAATAACATTGTCACAAACATGAGCTCATTAATATGTGATCAACTGGGCGGGGCTTTAGAAACTCATCCAATCAGAATTTAGATTATTTTTTTATTAATATTATATTTTTATTTTTATTTTTTTATTTTTTATGGATTTACTTTGAAACAATGTTCACTCAGAAACTGCTAATAAATTTACAAATATACGGCAAGTAACACAGTGAATTAAATGTGAAGTTTTAACGTAATCATATTTTCTTGTAAAACGTACCTCAATCATATTTGTTTTATTTACAAAAAAAATGTATTTTCTTACAGTGTACATCTAAAAATCATCTCTTATTATTTTTATTATTATTATTATATTATTATCTTGGCTCAAAAAACCTTGCCCAATATTATAAGTGAACATCATAAATGCAGGATCTCTCACTGCTACTCATGTATAAACACATACAGTATAGGGATTTAAAGTCACCATGAAATCAAAATGGTTCAATCTTATCTTTAATGGAATATTGCAGTTAATTTATTATAAATGATTTATCTGTGCACATCATTTTTTTTTAATTTATGTGCCTTGTAATCTTTAATCAAAATAACTTCCCCTGTATAATTACAAAATTCCGACTTGTAAAAAGCGTTCTTGTAGAACTTTTAATTACAACTTGTAAAAGTCATGGCATGAACGCAGCAAAACACCCGATTTAACATGTGATGATGAAATGATCTGACCTTGAACACTCGGTGTTTCTCGCTGAGCGTGTCGAAGAGTGTGTACATGGTGTTGAGCATGGAGACCACCTGCATGGGTGTGATGTGACTGCAGATCCGAGTGAAGCCCACCACGTCGCTGAACAGGATGGTCACATCAGGAAACACCTGGAACAGGTTGAGAAACCATTACAGACCCATTACAGAAAGTTCATTAGCAAAAATCAAATTTTACAATTCTTATCAGTGCACATCATTATTGTTTAAAATGAATGTGTCTCATAATCTTGAATCAGAATAACTTCCTCTCGCAGCTTCTCTTCTCTTCTCTGATGATGTGGGCGGGGCAACCTGTCACTCACATGAGATCAGCCAATAGCAAACCACAACCAGCCAATCAATTCCACACAGACAAAATCAAGCCCCGCCCACATTTGTTCTTGTTCCAGAAGCGTTTCACTCGGATATACGACACAATCTGAGAGAAAAGACTAGCGTAACTTCAGTTTCATGTTGACTTTATGAATGATTAATCTGCTAATTAGATTATGTTGAAATAAAAGAAGAAATTAATACTTTTAGGCAGCAAGGACTCATTAAACTGATTACAAGTGACAGAAGATTTCTAAGATTTCCATTTCAAATAAATGTTGTTCTTTTGAACTTTCTATTCATCAAAGAATCCTGGAAAAAAAATGCATCCCGGTTTTCACAAAAATTTGCTGTTTTCCACACTGATAATAATCATAAATGTTTCTTGAACATCAAATCATCATATTAGAATGATTTCTGAAGGATCATGTGACACTGAAGACTGAAGTAATGATGCTTTGATCATAGGAATAAATTACATTTTAATATATATTGACATAGAAAACAGCTGTTTTAAATCATAATAATATTTAACATTTTTTACTGTATTTTTGATCAAATAAATGCAGCCTTGGTGAGCAGAAGAGACTTTTTCACAAACATGAAAAAAATCCCCAAAACCCCAAACTTATGAATTAAGTAATAATGCAGAAAATATATTTAATCAACTGTTGCATGAGTTTTGAGTCAGTGCAGTTTTATATATATATATATATATATATAGTCAAACCAAAATGTATTCAGACACCTTGCTATCCTAACTTACATAAATGAACTATAGTGTCATGCACACACTATAAAGAAATATAACAAATTATATATGGTGTCTGAATAATTTTTGGTTTGACTGTATATATATATATATATATAAACTTCATGAAAATCAAAACCTACGAAACCAGTGTGATTGGTTTGGACACTGGTCGTGAACACTGCAGATGTTCTGACCTCACAGGTGTTCACAGCCGGCTCTCCTTTACGCAGTCGCTTCGCAACAGGTTTAGGAATCATCCTGTACAGAAGATCATCCGTCTTTTTCATCTCATAGTCCAACATTTTCATGCTTTCCTCTAGTTTGCTGGATTTCTTTTGCTCCTGTGGGTGCAGAAAGAGAAAGACAGATATGCAGGTTGAGTGTCCTGGCCCATGAAAAGCAGGACACTCAGGGCCCTATCACACACACACGGTGCAATGCAGCGCCAGGCAAGTGTGTTTTGCTAGTTTCAGCCCGACGCAGTTATCATTTTCACGTCCTGCGCCACGTTGTTTAAATAGCAAATGCATTTGCGCCCATGAGCTGCTGGTCTGAGAACGAGTGTGTGTTCTGGTGCATTGTTGGAGTGTTGCTATTTTGAGGAACAGAAATAGACTGAGCCATTGACTGACTGAACCCTGCTCTAAAGTCAATGGCGCAATATTTTTTTTATTTAAAGAGCGTGTTAGTAATGTGCGCCTATAGGCGGGTCCACAACGCGCGTACACTCTGCTTATTACACACACACACACACAGCAGCACACATACACTCTGCTTATTATACACACACTCTGCTTATTACACACACACACACACACACATACTCTGCTTATTACACACACAGGGACGCACAGCAGCACACAAACATTTTTAAATATGAAAAATTAAATGATTACAATGTAAAAGATTATTATTGTGTACATAAAGATATGGTGGAATCCGGCTTGTCCCGTAGATGATCTGCTTGCACTTTAACCTCACTCACACACTCACACACACACACACACACACAGCTTTAACCTCACACACGAGCAGATCCGTTTCCTTGCTAGAGAAGCGTTACATTTTTTCTCTTGCAAATTCCATCATGTAAACAGCGAATCCATGATGGACATGATGGAATTAGCAAGAGAAAAAATTGAACGCTTCTGCACCTGCGAGTGCAACTGGCATTTAAAGGGAATGGGAGATGAGACTCTGATTGGTTTATTTCATTTTATGGCCAAAACACACCCATAACTCATTAAGAGACTAGAGACAACCCTTTTAGACTATGCGCTAAGATCGTTAAAGAGAGCCAGCTGTACCTGAATGAGGGCTCTCTTGAGCTCTTCCGACTGCTGAGTTCCCGCCAGCACCAGATCTCTGCTGGAGTCATGCATGCTCAGGTCATTGATGTACAGCCCTGTCTTAAACATGGCACTCAAACTCTCCATGCTGCAAAGACAACACACACACTTAAAGAAATGCATGGATTAGGATTAGTTCACTTCAGTATTAAAATTTCCTGATAATTTACTCTCCCCCACGTCATCCAAGATGTGCATGTCTGTCTTTCTTCAGTCGGAAAGAAATGAAGGTTTTTGAGGAAAGCATTCCAGGATTTTCTCCATATAATGGACTTCAATGGGGTCCAACAGGTTGAAGGTCCAAATGTGAGTTTCAGTGCAGCTTCAAAGTCTCGACACGATCCAGCCGAGGAATAAGAGTCTTATCTAGAGAAACCATCGGACATTTTATAAAAATAAATAAACATTTATATACTTTTAACCACAAATGCTCATCTTGCACTAGCTGTGATGTGACACACATTACGTCATCATGTTGAAAGGTCACGCGTGATGTAGGTGGAAATACAGAGCTAGTGTTTACAAAGCCAATGTGCAAAGACTAAGTCAAACACCATTTACAAAAAAATTAATAAAGAAAAGGTAAAACAACGATGTCGGACGATTTGGAAGTTGGAGGAGAAAATGAGAGTTTTTCACCCTACACTTCATTTACTGCCTACGTCCGGTTACCGCCTGACCTTTCCAACGTGATTACGTAATGCGTGAAGTCGTGGACGTGCAAGACAACCATTTGTGGTTAAAAAAAGTATAAATATATATTATTATTTTTATAAAATGACAGATCGTTTCTCTAGATACGACTCTTATTCCTCGGCTGGGATCGTGTCGAGACTTTGAAGCTGCACTGAAACTGCAATTTGAACCTTCAACCCATTTAAGTCACTATATGGAGAAAAATCCTGGAATGTTTTCCTCAAAAACCTTAATTTATTTCCGACTGAAGAAAGACAGACATGAACATCTTGGATGACGTGGGCAGAGGAAATTAGTGAACTAATCCTTTAAAGAATTACACAAAAACAAAAAACAAAAATGCACCTGTAAGTCTTACCGTGCGTGTGCGTGTGCGTGTGTGTGTGTGTGTGTGTCTTACACTGGGGTCCCCAGGAAGATGATGGAGTCCCACTCGGGCATGAACCTCATCTGACCCTTCAGTTTCAGACAGCGGCTGCCGTCTCCCCAGCTCTCCATCGCATTCACACTGTTTCCATCTGACAGCATCCACAGAAGAACTTGATCTGACATGTTAGCATTAATTTATGATTGTATTTTCTTCTAACCTCATGTTGTTTCAAATCCAAACTGTCAAATTCAAAATCAAATACAGTTTATTGACATGACTGTGTAGAGTATTCATGTCAAGCATTACACACATTCACACATACACATACTGTACATACATATCTACATAAATAAATATACACACACACACACACACACATATACATACTCACTCACTCACATATCAAAATGGACCCAAATGCAAAATTTCAACGTCATATTGTTTCAAACCCATATGACTTTCAAATTTGAAAAATCAAATACTCTTTATTGCCATGATTGTGTAAAGTGGATGGATGAATGAATGGATGGATGGACAGTTATGGATGGATGGATGGATGGATGGAGAGTTATGCATGGATGGATGGACAGTTATGGATGGATGGATGGATGGATGGATGGATGGATGGATGGATGGGCAGTTATGGATGGATGGATGGATGGATGGACAGTTATGGATGGATGGATGGATGGACAGTTATGGATGGATGGATGGATGGATGGATGGATGGATGGATGGATGGATGGACAGTTATGGATGGATGGATGGATGGATGGGCAGTTATGGATGGATGGATGGATGGATGGACAGTTATGGATGGATGGATGGATGGATGGATGGATGGATGGATGGACAGTTATGGATGGATGGATGGATGGATGGATGGTTGGATGGATGGACAGTTATGGATGGATGGATGGACAGTTATGATGGATGGATGGATGGATGGATGGATGGATGGACAGTTATGGATGGATGGACAGTTATGGATGGATGGATGGATGGACAGTTATTATGGATGGATGGATGGATGGATGGATGGATGGACAGTTATGGATGGATGGATGGACAGTTATGGATGGATGGATGGATGGATGGATGGACAGTTATGGATGGATGGATGGACAGTTATGGATGGATGGATGGATGGATGGAGAGTTATGCATGGATGGATGGACAGTTATGGATGGATGGATGGATGGATGGACAGTTATGGATGGATGGATGGATGGATGGACAGTTATGGATGGATGGATGGAGAGTTATGCATGGATGGATGGACAGTTATGGATGGATGGATGGATGGATGGATGGGCAGTTATGGATGGATGGATGGATGGATGGATGGATGGATGGATGGACAGTTATGGATGGATGGATGGATGGACAGTTATGGATGGATGGATGGATGGATGGGCAGTTATGGATGGATGGATGGATGGGCAGTTATGGATGGATGGATGGATGGATGGATGGATGGATGGGCAGTTATGGATGGATGGATGGATGGATGGATGGATGGATGGATGGACAGTTATGATGGATGGATGGATGGGCAGTTATGGATGGATGGATGGATGGATGGACAGTTATGGATGGATGGATGGATGGATGGATGGATGGATGGATGGATGGACAGTTATGGATGGATGGATGGATGGTTGGATGGATGGATGGATGGACAGTTATGATGGATGGATGGATGGACAGTTATGGATGGATGGACAGTTATGGATGGATGGACAGTTATGGATGGATGGATGGACAGTTATTATGGATGGATGGATGGATGGATGGATGGATGGATGGATGGATGGACAGTTATGGATGGATGGATGGATGGATGGATGGACAGTTATGGATGGATGGATGGACAGTTATGGATGGATGGATGGATGGATGGATGGATGGATGGATGGATGGATGGACAGTTATGGATGGATGGATGGATGGACAGTTATGGATGGATGGATGGATGGACAGTTATGGATGGATGGATGGATGGATGGACAGTTATGGATGGATGGACAGTTATGGATGGATGGATGGATGGACAGTTATGGATGGATGGATGGATGGATGGATGGACAGTTATGGATGGACAGTTATGGATGGATGGACAGTTATGGATGGATGGATGGATGGACAGTTATGGATGGATGGATGGATGGACAGTTATGGATGGATGGATAGATACATTCATACATACATTCATACAGTCAAAATGGACCAGAATGCAAAAATTCATTGTTCAAAACCACATAATACTGTTAAAAAACTCCTTTATTCACCCTCATGTTGTTTCAAACCCAAATGACTTATAATTTCAAAAGGAAATACATTTAATCTGTATGACTATGTAGTAGAGTATCAAAATGTTGCGTTTTACACACACACAAACACACACAGAATTAAATAAAAAAATAATCAACTAATTAATAAAGTGCAAAAGTCGTATAGACTACTGTTATGGTTCTGTTAGTCATTATCATGTCTGATAGCATCTGTCACTGTTATAATATGAAAACGAGCATCCGGCACATTCTACTAACGCTCTCTATTTTTGTATTCAATGGGATCAAGGAAGTCATACAGGTTTGAAATAACACGAGCGTGAGTAAATGACAATAGAATTATTGAACTATCTCATTAAATATAAAATAGTGAGGTCAGAGGTGCGACTCACCTTTATAATCGTCCCCGATGATCGACTGAAAGGCCATCAGTTCCACATCCACGTCAGCCGAGCGATTGGCGTTCTCATAATCAGAGTCTGAGACACAGAAACACCATCAAATATATATATGAGATATATAATATAATATATAATATAATATATATATGAGATATTCAGTGAATAAAGACCTCTCTTACTCTGAACTCTGTTATGAAGGTTCCTCTCTCGCTTCACCGGCTCCTTCGACATGATCTCAAACAGGTTGTTGGGGTGGGAGATGATCTGTCACAGAGACCATGGCATGATTTATTGACTGATTTTCTTAAATATAATGTTGTAAACGTGATGCAACTCTCTTTTATTGATGATTTTAAGTTTGGTATCACTACTGATTTACTCATTATTTGATTTACTGAATAACTGTGGATAAGTATAGAAGTATAAGTATAAGTATAGTATAAATTACAAATAGAATATACTCAAACAGAAAACAGTTATTTTTAAATAACTGTAATTATTAATTAAATGTAATTTAAATTTAAATATTTACTGAATAAAAAATACACTATATATGTATTTTTTATTCAGTAAATATTTAAATTTAAATTACATTTAATTATATATATATATATAAAAATACAATATGTATATATATATATATATATATATATATATATATATATTTAAAAATTAATATTGATAAACAATACATATTTTAAGATAATATACATATAAAGAATGTATAATAATTTTTATGTTGTAACAATTAATAACACATTTTAATATGTTTATATTATTGTCAAATTACAATTTAAATAACAAAAACTTAAAATATTTAATAAATTTTATATATATATAATGTATATATATATATATATATATATATATATTAATAACATTAAATAACAAATCTAATATGTATGTGTGTGTGTATATAATTTATATAACTAGATTAAAAAATTTGTCGAGACAAACTTTAAGTTGGCTTGAGAAAGTTTGGACCAGAAAGTTTGAATTTAATTTAGTTTATAACATAATAATGATAATAATAACATTATATACCGGTAATAACATCATTACATTAACAAATTAGTTTAAAATGACTTTAAATTAATATTTAATTAATACAGTATATATAAAATAAAATAATAAAATAATGACTAAAATATTTTTATATATTGCTATTAAAAATGACATACCATGTTCCATGTGAACTCCACAAGAGGACGAGCGAGCAGAAAAGCATCATTGATCTTCTTCCCATCCAGATCAGGAAAGACAGTGGCCAATCCAGAGCCCACGTTATGCACAACCATATCCTGTCGGATCAGAATAAACACATTATACACCACTTCACCAGAGGAGATGAGATGAGACGAGAGGAGAAGAAGACAGTTACCTGTCTAAACACGATGTTGAAGGGAAAGACTTCAAAGAAAAAGTCGCTGGTGATGGGAAGGATCTCTTGTTCCTCTTGGTCCTCTTTCTGGATATATCGATATGCAGAGTTATCAAAGTTTAATCTGAAATAAAACATTGTTTCATTACATCTGCCATATGCCATGTAGGATTTGATACTTAGTTGTCCAGCATCCAGAAATGCTGATTCCTATTTGAATTATGTGTGTTTAATAACACGCGCACCACAGATGCACCAGTACATCAGGTAACCTGACTCACACACACGTTGTCTCACCTCATGGTGACGTGAGAGTAATCTCCCACCAGCTGCTCGGACAAAACCTCCACGTGGATGTCGGTGTCGTAGAACTGTTTCCCCATCTGTCTCAGCTGACCCATCGCATAGTGCAGGTAACCTTTACGCTTGCTCCTGAACACACACACACACACACACACACCTTTACGCTTGCTCCTGAACACACACACACCTTTATGCTTGCTCCTGAACACACACACACCTTTATGCTTGCTCCTGAACACACACACACCCACACACCCCTTTACGCTTGCTCCTGAACACACACACACCTTTACACTTGCTCCTGAACACACAAAGCAACAAAGCCCAGAATGATGGAATGTTATATGGGGACTTTTTATACTGTACATACTGTACAGTATATTCTCTCCTACTAACCATAACCCCTAAACCTACCCATCACACACACACAAACACACACACACACACACACACACTAACCCCTAAACCTACCCATCACACACACACACTAACCCCTAAACCTACCCATCACACACACAAACACACACACACACACACACACTAACCCCTAAACCTACCCATCACACACACACACACTAACCCCTAAACCTACCCATCACACACACAAACACACACACACTAACCCTAACCCCTAAACCTACCCATCACACACATACAAACACACACACACACTAACCCCTAAACCTACCCATCACACACACAAACACACACACACTAACCCTAACCCCTAAACCTACCCATCACACACACACTAACCCCTAAACCTACCCATCTCTCTCACACACACACACACACACACACACTAACCCCTAAACCTACCCATCTCACACACACTTACACAGACACTCACTCACTCACTCACTCACTCACACCTGTAATGCAGTGTGACTCCTGTAGCTGATTCCTCCTGACAGAAGAAGGTCGGCGGCTGAACTTTCGGGTAACTGAAGCGCAGATACTCGTGCAGGTTATCCAGACCGTTCACAAAGTCACGCACATGGCGGCCCAACACCTGACGCACAGTGTGTGTGTGTGTGTGTTCGAGAGTGTGTGAGAGAGGGAGTGTGTATGTGTGTGTGAGAGAGGGAGTGTGTATGTGTGAGTGAGTGAGTGAGTGTGTGTGTGTACAGTAGAAAAACACAAGAACAAAATACAAACCCATAAAGGCAAAGTGTGCATATCAATGCAGAAACAAGAGGATACAAAACACCCAGATCTTAGAGGTTTTAGAACATAACTGTTCGATAGAAACTTTGATCCTGGACAAACAAAGGTTGCTGATTCAGGAATGTGTCCTACTTGAGTAAATCACATCATGAAAACCTGAACGTACCTTGAGGATTCTGTCATATCCGTATTTCCCCACGAATCCAAAGAAATAAATCCCCCATGAGTTCATGAGCTCATTATAGGGTGTTCCTGTAACGCCACTCGCTGCTTTAGCGATACGTGGAATCACATTCTCACTGTAGACCTACACGAACACACATCAACACTTATGCATAGGTATAACCACACACACATATGAACATTTACAGATAGACAGAAGTATTTTTGTTATGAAGAGCATTGTTGATTCCAACTTTCGATGTGTAATTTCGAATTTGATAGAACATTTCACCCATTAACTCTCTATGGATCACATTTTAGCATTAACTGACGTTTTATAATTCAACTACTTGAAAATATTTTCATTAAAAAATGTTTTTATTAACATTAACATTTCTGTCATGACCACTCTATGAGTTTTGGGAATGGTAATGAATATGACAATGTTGATATGTTTGGTCTTGGTGGAACAGATCTGTTATGTTATTATTGCTGCTGTTGCTTTTGTTAGTTTATCGTGCTGCTGATTTTGGTTATTGCTGCTGATTTTGGTTTTGGTTATTGCTGCTGATTTTGGTTATGGCTGCTGATTTTGGTTATGGCTGCTGATTTTGGTTATGGCTGCTGATTTTGGTTTTGGTTATGGCTGCTGATTTTGGTTTTGGTTATGGCTGCTGATTTTGGTTATGGCTGCTGATTTTGGTTATGGCTGCTGATTTTGGTTATGGCTGCTAATTTTGGTTTTGGTTATTGCTGCTGATTTTGGTTATGGATGCTGATTTTGGTTATGGCTGCTGATTTTGGTTTTGGTTATGGCTGCTGATTTTGGTTATGGCTGCTGATTTTGGTTTTGGTTATTGCTACTGATTTTGGTTATGGCTGCTGATTTTGGTTATTGCTGCTGATTTTGGTTATGGCTGCTGATTTTGGTTATTGCTGCTGATTTTGGTTTTGGTTATGGCTGCTGATTTTGGTTTTGGCGGCTGATTTTGGTTATGGATGCTGATTTTGGTTTTGGTTATGGCTGCTGATTTTGGTTTTGGTTATTGCTAGTGATTTCTGTTTTGGTTATTGCTACTGATTTTGGTTATGGTTGCTGATTTTGGTTATTGCTGCTGATTTTGGTTATGGCTGCTGATTTTGGTTATGGCTGCTGATTTTGGTTATGGCTTCTGATTTTGGTTATGGCTTCTGATTTTGGTTATGGCTGCTGATTTTGGTTATTGCTGCTGATTTTGGTTATTGCTGCTGATTTTGGTTATGGCTGCTGATTTTGGTTATGGCTGCTGATTTTGGTTATGGCTTCTGATTTTGGTTATGGTTTCTGATTTTGGTTTTGCTGCAGATAAAATACGGGACTCGCTACTGTGCCAATACATACATGACACGCTGCTGTGAGCAAGTAAGACATGCTGCTGCTGTACAATATAGCGTACATGAATAACCCGTAGCAGATCTACAGAAAATGCTGAGCAGTATTTGAAGGTTGAGCGGCGAGCTCATTGGCTACTAGTATCTAAACTGGATGATTCAGATTCAGATTATTTTATTTAATGCCATGTCAGCATTCAAAGCTATTTTCATGGCAAAAATTCAATTACAAAAATACAAATATTATATAAATACAATAAAAACAAAACAAACAAAAACAGCAAGTCATATTATACAAGATTTTTTACTAAACTGGATGAAAAACATCTTTGTGTTTCACTCAGTGATTAGAGCTCTGAGTTTTTAGTCAATTCTCTCACAGTAATAAGAGATTCCAACCTGATGAGTTACGAAGGAGTGCAGTCTAACGTCGGCTCTCTCTCTGACCAGTTTCCACACATCGTCACCGTACGACTCCTTAATGAAGTCATGGAGACTTTCACACAGCAGCCCGTACATCACGACAGCAAACTGAACCTCAGGAGTCCAAGAGAATCTCAGGCCAGATGCAACTGTGAAACAATAAAGAATAGGAGGAAATAAAAAGAAACATTATCCGGTAACACTTTATAATAATGGTCCGTCATTAATAAGTAACTATGCAGGAAGTAATGCAGGACTAATAAGTATTATTACATTAACACTTCAGCTTCTACTATTAACTAATATACAAACAAGCTTAACTAATCAGTAAGTAATATCAGTTTAGGACTATGATAGTTCCTTATTAGGTAATCAATAATGAGATTGTCATTATTAAGAACTAAAAGGTAATTATGACAAATTATAAAGAATTCATTAATTACTAATCACAACATTAATGTGTCTGAGACGTGAGCAATTGTGTTTTTTTACTCTCAACGTGGTCATAAAATGCATCACTAATTACTCAAGTGTTACTCAGTCACTCTTAAGGAACTACTAGTGCACACAACATATTACAACATATTAATTGCAAACACACACACACACACCGAGTACATCTCATTCATAGCAAACCCTCTCTCATCTTTCCTGCAAGCACACCCTAACCATAACACAAAACATAAAAAACACAATTTACCTAATTGATTACCTAATAAGGAACTATCTCCTAAACTGGTATTACTTACTGATTAGTTAAGCTTGTTTCTATATTAGTTAATAGTAGAAGCTGAAGTGTTACTGTAGTAATGCTCATTAGTCCTGCATTACTTCCTGCATAGTTACTTATTAATGATGGACCATTATTATAAAGTGTTACCCATTATCCTTCTAAAATGCACAAATCAATCACAGACAGCATGTTGACAAAGAAACCTGACCTGTCACAATCTCACATTAAAGAAAACTCAGTGTATAGTGTGAGAAATTGAACTGACCGTCTCAGAGGTTTGCGGCTCACAGTCACACAGTCCCAGTCCCGAGAATCGCTCAGGAGAATCAGGAATGGTTTTAAACGTCCTCAAACTCTTCAGCTCTATTGTTATAATGTCAGCGGCTGGTGACTTTGAGTATTGACAGATGCAGACCTCTCACAGACACATGCTGCTCTTTCCTTTGACCTGCTTTTTTCACAAATATTACAAATTTATCATCAAATGTAATGTCTGATATAACAGTAAGCGTATTAGGAGAGATTAAAATAGTTTAGTGTTGGCAATTTGTTCCTTACAACAACAAAATAAACGTATTGGCAGAACCATCCAGAGATTTATAGAGGTTAATACTTTAATATTTACCAAACAAATAATGCATACACTAATCGCTTTATATAAATACTGGACGCTTGATCAAAAGTGACACTAAAAACATTTATGATGTTACAACAGATTCTATTTCAAATAAATGATGTTCTTTTGAACTTTCTATTCACCAAAGAATCCTGGAAAAAAATTGCATCAGTTTCTACGAAAAATGTGAAGCAGCACAGTTGTTTTCAACATTGATAATAATCATAAATGTTTCTTGAGCAGCAAATCAAAGTGACTTACAAATGAGGACTAAATTAAGCAAGTCATCATGAAGAGGCAAAAACAACGCAAGAAGTCTCAAAATACAAAGTTCAGGCATTGCTCAGAGTAGCATAAGCCGGACAAGGGAGGATTAAAGGAAAAGGAAAGAATTTGTTTTTATTTTTTTTTTTTTTATGTGGTTAAGTGCTCACGTAAGAGATGTGTTTTCAGCTGTCTTTTGAATGTTGTCAGGGATTCTGTATCCCGGATGAGGGTGGGAGGTCATTCCCCCAGTATGGAACCATGAATGAGAATGTTCTGGAGAGTGATTTTGTGGCTCTCTGTGCCACAAAACTTTGGGAAAGTTATGAAATTTGGCACAAAGATAGAGGACAGTCTGAACAGTCATCATAGCAAATTTGGAGTCTCTAACTCAATCCCTCTAGCGCCACCAACTCTCCAATAATGAACTCATGTTTATGCTAATAACTGTTTTGAACCATAAGGGCTAGAAACTAAATTATTTTTTTGTCTGATTTCTTGGCTCAAGACGATTCGATTCACCATTTTAATAATTTGTTCGATTTTCACGAAGATTGAACCAGATCATCTTCTGTCCGTGCTAAAAAAAGTTATGGAATTCAAGTTGATTCATCAAGCCGCTCTCGAATAACACACAAATGAATTCGATGAAGTGTCCGCCAAAATATCTCCACAACGCTTTAGTATATTCAGACCAAACTTGGTGTGTGTTATGACAGGCTACCTGCACAGTTTAGGCGCAGTGCCACCTAGTGGTCAGGAGGTATGAAAAATGGCTCTCTTTGCTTATAACTTCTGAACAGTTTGGCCAACAAGTCGGTGCAGCATGCCGAGTCGAACGAGACCCAATTTTCCCATATCGGCCATTTTGGGTGTCTGCCATTTTGAATTTTGTCGTAAAATGCCATATTTTACTAAAGTATTGCCGTATTGTTAACTTGGTATGTGTCTTCAGCACCATGCCCTGAAGGAACTCAAAATGTTTTGGAGCAGCGCCACCTTGTGGTAAAAATATTGTAATGAAACTGGTCTTTATAGTTTCCTTGGGTCATGCCGAGAACATAGATACCAATTTTGCCATAGTCGGCCGAACTTCCTGTCCGCCATTTTGTTTTGTTCAATTGTTGGTCCAATTTTCACCAAAATTGATTTGTATCATCTTCAGACTGTGCTGACAAAAAGTTATCGATTTCGTATCGATAGACGAAAACCAAAACGCCTCTGAGGCTGGATCTCTGCAATGCTTTGGCAGATTGACACCAAACTTTGTATGTCATTTTCACCATACTCTGACCACACCACACCAATTTCGTAACAGTGCCACTTATTGGTCAAAAGTGATAAAACCATTGAATCAAATTACTAGTGATTCTATTTGTGTTTTTTCACCCCTTTTGCCTGAAATCATCTTAATATGTCTTTAATTGCTCATTGTTGCAGATGGTCTGATGCTCCCAGCCACGATGGCATGACGTATTGTGCCTTCTTTGTGTTTGGCCCCTTAATTGCTGTTTACAGCTTTATTTTTTATAGTCACCGTTCTTGCAAATGGACATTTAGGACCGAGCGACAATCTCCTATGACAACGAACACAAATACACACGGTCACACAACATGCAGACAGGCTTGGGCCGCTCCACAAGCAAAACCGGCATCAGGTTTTTATTATGAGGGGTTGGCAGGTGCGCGTCAGGGACTAAATGCTTCGCCCCATTTAGCTCCTGTCGTTTGGCTAAATTAGCAGCGATGACGTCATCAGGCGGTGAGTCTATAGAAAGCAGCTTCACCCTCTCACACACACTCACAGAGCTCAGCCAAGACACACAACATCATCTTCTCCAGCACACACTCAGGTAAGCCAGAGTATGAGGGATTTAGACGAGTGTGTGTGTGTGTGTGTGTGTGTGTGTGTGTGTGTGTGTGTGTGTGTGTGTGTGTGTGTAATCCGCACGCCAGCTGTGTGCATTCAAATCTGTAAAATCTGAACTTTTAGCATGACAATATTCTTCCTGTAGCTTCTATGAGAACAGATTAACTAGCTGCAGCATTTAGTGGAGTTAGAATAATAAAAAAAAATGTAGTGTCGTTGTTACACATTACATGTAGTTACCATAGTAATAACAGTAAATTATGCATAATTACATGCAATTAACCCTTAACCAAACATCAATCCTAACCTTAACCCTATAGTAAGTGCATGTAGTTAATTATTATTACTCAGTAATTAAATGTATAATTACACTGTAACACTGACACCTTAAAATAAAGTGTAACCAAAACTTTTTTCATTACAATTGCTCCAATGAAAAATATTTTTTTTTATATATTAACTTTCATTAGGGGCCAATATTTAATTTTGATTATGAGGGGCATAGTTTACTTTATATAAAAACACAGTGTATGTCATCCGTTTATGTCAAATACATAAATTCAAAACACAAAATTCAACTGTTATATAGGCTTTTCCCTTTAAAATTGTATCAATGTATAAGTCATATTTTATGCAATACTATAATTGTATTATTTTAATAATTACTTTATTATTAGAATATAATTACTTTAAAAATATTTTATTGAAATAAACATGTCAAATAAAATTTACTGGATGTTACAATTGTATGCAATACTATAATTAAATTTGATCATTTTATTTTATTATTATAATATAATATTTTTTGAAATTAAATATTAAAATAAATATATTTAAATATAATGAAAGTTGCAATTACAACACAGGAATTCATTACAAAGCATTAGGACACAACTAGAGAAGAACTTAACACTATCAATTAAACAAAAACAATTATTATTATTAATGTTATTATTACATTTAATATTTATTTAACATATAATATTTATATAATAATAAAAAATAATAGTTGTTATATTATTGTTGATATTAGCATAAATAATATTTGTATTAAATATATTATATAAATAATAATAATAATAGTTATTATTATTATTAAAAGTGGGATGCAAATCATCCACAGTGATGTTGATGTGTGTGCAGACCGAGATGCAGAACGCACATCATAGTCTCAACAAACAGAGACAGCAGCAGGCCATGATCCTGAGCAGAGAAGCAAAGGGAGGTACGTCTCACACACACACACACACACACACACACACACACTCGGATGAAGCCCTATAGACAAAAACACACATTCCTGCACTTTGACTTATATAACACCAGTGATAGATCTTAATAAAAAATAAATAATCAGAGATATCTAATGGTCATTCTGGATGGACTTCAGTCATGTAGAGACTCAGAGACTCAGAGATGATTGACAGGAGCAGGAACAGATCAAAGAGATTCTCCTCAGTCACTTGAGTGATTTAATCAGAGGAGAATCTCCACATCCAACATTCCTGAAAACGTTCCCAACACTTCAGTGGAAACAGTGTGTTCGTTTGCATCACGGCATCTCCGGCTCAGCTGAATCCGACTCTGGAGAGGGAATTTTGTAAGAATACGCCAGTGGGACATGAATGCCCTGACTGAAAATGCCACTTTAGGGCGAGTCCATTTCTCCAAGGGCTCCACATCGAGTCAGTCTAATAATAATCATCACTGTTAGTTACATTCATAACACGGCAAACACGACAGCAGCCGCGACGCAAGAACCCAGAGACGGTTACAATACAAGAGGTCAGACTGCCATCAGACACTAAACAATGTTCTTGAACCTCTCAGGGGAAAGAAAATATATAAAGAGCGGCAATGTATTCGGACGGCATATATCTGCATGTCACTGCATTATTAGAAAACAAGAGTATATATATATATACACATCATTTCGGCTCAGTAAGAGTTTTCTGAAAGAAGTCTCTTCTGCTCAAAGCTGCTTTTATTTGATCAAATATACAGTAAAATTGTAAAATATTATTGGAATTCAAAACAGCTGTTTTCTTTTAGAACATATTTTAAAACATAATATATTTCTGTGATGTAAAACTGAATTTACTCCAGTCTTCAGTGTCACATGATCCTTCAGAAATCATTCTAATACGATGATTTGCTGCTCAAGAAACATTTATGATTATTTTTTTGTCATGATTTTATGATGAAAAGGTTCAAATGAACAGCATTTATTTGAAATAGAAATCTTTCATTTCTTTCAAAACTCTTGCTGACCCCAAACTTTTGAATGGTGGTCTATATAAAACACTAGAAGAAGTTGAAGAAACTCACTATGATCGTGTGTGTGTGTGTGTGTGTGTGTAGGTCTGAACCTTGGGAAGAAGATCAGCGTTCCCAAGGATGTGATGATGGAGGAGTTGAACCTGAACAGCAACAGAGGATCCATCATGTTCCAGGAGCGTCAGAGGAGAGTGGAGAGATTCACGCTGGAGAACTCAGGAGACGCTCACACCGGCATATATGTAAGAGACACTACTTTAGGGAAGAAATTCATGCAATTTATAGGAGCCACCACAACACTACAGAAGAGGCATTAGTTTGATCACTTTGGCCCTGTTCACAGCTGGTATTAAGATGTGTTTTGGTCGATCGGATCACAAGTGGACGACACTAAGGTGTAAACAGGGTGTAAAACGTTTTGAGCTTGTCCACTTTCGACGACATCCAGAGGGAGTGAAAACACATTTGATCGGATTGCTTTCGTAGTGTAAACACTCATGTGATCGAATGTGTTCAAACATCTGCAAAAGTCCGTCTTCTCTCCGTCTACTGATCTAATGCTTAAACATTACAGGAAGAGCTCTAGCCAGACGGGATTTAGCCTACACTTAGTCGGATGAAAACCCAAGTTTGGTTTGAAGATGAAAAACGTATCAAGAACGATGTTCTCTCATCATTCCTGATTTCTAACACACACTCACAGCATCCGGCTGATCTTGAGGCTCACTGTAAAAAGTGAACAGTTGGATCAACTTAAAAAAATTACTTCAATTGGTAACACCTAAAGAAATTAAGTTTTCTCAACTTAAATGATCACGTTTTATCGTGAATTTTTTTTTTTTTTTTAATTTAATTTTTTTACGTTGATCCAACTGTTCACTTTTTACAGTGCTGTCAGAGTAGAAACATCTCTGGCCATGTAAATTGCGTGAGCTTATTTTGTCCATTAGATCGAAAGATCTGAAAAAGCGGGAATGTGTCTGCCTCGTCTACTTGTGATCAGATCGACCAAAACGCATCGAATACCAGTGTAAACACACAGGGCCCTAATGAAGTAACAGCACTCCTGCTTTATGCTTTAGGATAAAGAGTTATGCACCACAGTTTATTATACCGGGGTTATCATCGTTAAATTGGACTAAAACCATAAAAAAATTGCATTATAATACAGGTACATTTTTCCTGAAATAAAATATGCTTATATATGTATTTGCCAAGGCAACATTTTCGTTAAAATGTCAAAAAACAAGATAACTGTTGCTTAAGAACAGTGTTGTTATCATTAAGTAAAACTGTTTAAGATAGTTTACGGTAATTTAAATAAAGCTTAAGTAAAATGAAACATATTTGATGAAAATTAAATGCCTTAATATTGACCAATTTCAGATGCTACATTTCACACTGTTACATTCAGATGCAGCTTCAGCGTCTATTTATAATGTAGAGGCGGAGCTTCAGATTCTAGAGAGCATTTGATTGGACAGAAAATCTGATGAGAAGCTGAAGTGCAGAGTGATGTCATCAAAATCATTGATCCATATTGGCAGAAGTGAGAGACTAAGTTTTGAACGCTTATATCTTCTAAATGTGAATTTTGTTTTGGAGCACACTAGCTTACAGATAACCGTAAGGCTAACATATTCATGTGTAGAGCCCCTGGTGATACTTCCAGCACAGTTTCATGTTGTGTCGAGTCTTCTTAGTGTTTTAAAAATAGCGATTTTGATGCTATCATAGTCGTGCCCCAAGCACTCCCATTCACAAGGCAATTTGACCGAAAACGAAAATACGGTCAATCTTAAAAGTGGCGTTTCCATTCTAATTATGCTTTTAAACGAAAGTTTGACTCGGGTAGATTAACAAAAAGAGCCTAGGTTCAATTTTGGCGAGAGTCCATAAGGTTAAAGGTCCCACATTCATGCTTTACAAGACATTGAACGACCTTCTCCATCCTGAAACTCTTCCAACAGAACGACATGGATCAGAATCAAATCCACAACCAGAACCACGTGATGACAGACATGCAGGGAGGGAAAGAAAACCTGCTGTATCCAGTGGCTGGAAAACACAGTCTCGTCACGAGCCTGAAGAACACGGTGGCCAAGAAAGGAGCCCCAAACGTCCTCGCACCAGGTACTCAATACCACTGCTTTTCTGGCCAATATTACTGACTGTGACATATCAAACACATTTAATGAGTTTGGATACATCACATTATATCACATAACACACACTAAACATGACTGTTGTTCAAGCTCATGGTTAGTGACTTGAGCAAACCTGAATCCAATTCATTTAACTATTCATTCAGGATATCCCAGCAAACATAGCAATGAAACAAAAAACACACTAAACACTTATCAGCTGCTTAGCAACACCTTAGCAACCACCCAAATACCTTGGCAGCAAGATAATGTGAATCATACATTCATATAGATGTTAAATTGTCTTACAATGATTAATAAGTTGTTAATAAACCTGATTCAAAGTCAGTACACATGAAAACTTAGACAAACGTTTTAATATTTTAGTCTCTACAGTAAAATATCAAAAAATCCTCAAAACAAGAAAAATTTGAGAACTAAATAATTATATGTGATTTAAATAAAGGTTAAGTAAAACAGAAATAAATAAGATTAAAGTTGAATTTGAAATTAAGCTATATAGAATTTTTTTTTCTTTAAAAAAAGACCAAAGCACATAACAATATTACTAAAACAAAATAAAAAAAAGCTAATTCAAAATCTTAATTCCTACTATAATATTATAAATACTAGAATAATATAAATACTAAAATACCACACAATCTATTAAAATATATATAATATATTAACAATATGTACATATTAACAAACATTCAAATAATAAAAAACATTAAAAAATTTAAATCATTTTTAAAAAGCATAATTGGAACTAATATTATGTAGTGCTGCTTCTCAAGCACATTTATCTTGCTTCAGTGACTTATAACTGGAAGTCAAACAGAGCTAGTCGTTAAGAAAATGATTTTTGCATTGCGCAAGAGGAATATGCGTGTATATATTTCTGACGTCTTTGACATCAGTCTTCGCGTATCTGTTGAGCTGATATCATTAGCTCATCTCTGCCGCTCATAATTAACTCTTGTCTAATGTTCTTCTCCGTCTGTGGATCCCTTAATAAACATCCATCTCCTGTTTCCGTCTCCTTATCTGCAGTTTCCCCTGCAGAGACCACCCGAATAATATCCGCTAATGCGTTTGCGTGCTAGTCCTGCGCGAACCCTATGAGCTAAACACTGTAGCATGCTAGAATGTGCTTCTGGACAGTAAAGCTCCCTCTATTATTGGCCCTGTGAATCACCAAGCACAATCCTATCCTTTTAGGCTACTCCGGACCGCTAAGAGAGATCCCTCGGGAGAAATTCAACGCCACGGTGATCCCGAAGTCTTATTGTTCACCGTGGCAAGAAGCCCTGGGAGAAAGTGAAGAGCTTCTCTCCTCGCTCAACACTCAGATACTTGCTCAACCACCGCAGAAACTCCCGCCAGCGAACTACAGGTGCTTTAACAGGTAAGACAAGTACAAAACAAGTGTCTTAAATCGCATAGGTACTTGTTTTGAATAAGTAATTACTTCACGACCGCTAAAAACTTACGTCCTAATCTGGACGTACTACCAGCGTCTACCAGCGTCAGTTGCGTCGCTTCACTGCCATTCATAAATCCATCATATGCACACTTCTGTGAATTCAGACATACTTTATTTTTTTTGTCACATACTGTTTTTCGCCTACTATATAGTAGGGAAGTATGCGATTTCGGACACAGCCGTAGTCCTAAACTAGTCCTAACCATTTTCTCCGCATACGAAAAAAATGCTTTGGCAGACTAAATTATAATTAGGGGCAGGGCTTTACATTAACTTTTTTGCTGGTTTTCCAAAGTTACTAGCCACTTAGCATTTAAGCCCCCTTTCCACTGCACACGAAATTCGCATACGATTGTCGCATTTCGCCCCCTAGTGTCAGTCGCACAAAACTTTGAGAAATTGGTCATGAAGCAACCGTTACCCTCGGCTATTCACAATGGTAAAATGAATGATTTTAATGAATGTAATGCATGCATGAATATATAATCCACACAAAACAAATGACCCTCAATACATCTGAAATAAAAAATAGTCGATTTTATAGAGCTAATCAATATAAATATTGATTTAATAATGCTAAAATATTTTTTTCAGACATAATTATTAATAACCGCCATTTTAAAGGAATAGCGTAAGATAAAGTATTAAAATATTGGTAATTCTGGCTTCGCACTCATAGTTTTGATACGGTCATACGATTCGCATACGGTCTAGTTCGCAGAAGTTCGAACACAATTTAAAGATTATCATGACAGAATATGCTATTCAATGACTAGAAGATAACTACACATAAGCTGCATAAATTAATCAACTAATCATTCAGAAACATAAAACATAACATAAAAGGCTAAAAGTTTTATAAATTTTCAGTGCATGTGTGTGTGAGGTAAAAGGACACGAGCTCTTGAAGCTCCGCCCCCTGTGCCGGGAGCAGCAGCTCATTTGCATTTAAAGGAACAGACACAAAACGGTGCGTTTTTGCTCACCCTCAAAAAGTGACAATTTTAACATGCTATATAAAAATATCTGTGGGGTATTTTGAGCTAAAACTTCACACACACACTCTGGGGACAACAGAGACTTAAATCTTGTGAAAAGGGCATTACACCACCCCTTTAAGGGCTGTCTCAATCACAAGATACTGTACATAATCGCAGATAATGATGGGGTAAAGGTAAGTAAAAAGATATGCAAGTCATTTGTAAGTGCTAAGTAAATAAATGTAAGTGTAAAAATAATGAAAAAAGAAATTAATAATGCAGGGCACATTCTGTCACCCACATGAGCTTAACGTGTCAGAGAGTGTCCCGACCTACCAATCGACTTTAATTTGCACATTACTTCAACTCACTGAAGGAACTGGGAGTTGTGAGAGTGCAAATCTGATTGAAAACCTGTTGGATGGCTGAAACAAAACAGAAAGAGTTGCCTCAATCACAAAAACGTGACACGCAATACTGCGGCCCATGTAGGATTGGGATTCCCCTATAACAACTTCTTTATTTGGGAGGGATTAAGTCCATTCTCCACAGGATCATACAACGGAGGCAAAACCTGATACGCGAAGCGGCCTTGAGGGTCACTGAGAGGTTTTGGCACATTAGCTTCATGCGTGATTACTTAAACAGAGCCAACAAGACTAATCCACCCTATCAAATTATGAAGTGCACTTAAGAGAGCTTCAGTGTTTCCACTGCGTCTTCCCATTTGAAACGAGATCCACAGAGGAGCGAATGACTGAGGAACTATTTAAGGAAACGCTGGCACACGGGAGAATCTCAGATACAAACTAGAATTGCGTCACCAGTTTGAGTCCAGTCCAGAGGCAGGAATATCTTGAGGTGGCAGCTCTGGGTGCATTAAGTTATACAAAGACCTGATGGATATCAAGACCTGATGGATAAAACCATTTAAACTCATTGAATACTTATACTTAAATTTAAATAACTTGTTAAACCTGAAAGTATTATGTACTCAAGACATTTCAACTTATATAGAACCAGGGCCTAAAACTAACTTTTTGCCTCACCTGCCAGTTTTTTTTATGACACCGAAATTTTAGATACTGGAAGTGAAAATTCATAATTCTCCATTCCAATTTTGATAACACAGCTAAAACTAATGAACTGACTGAATTTTAGCATTGTTTCTTATATGAGGATCCTTTTTCAAATACAAGGTCAATATTGATTTTCACTAACGACAAAACAACAAATTATCTGTGAATTTGTGCCCAGATTAATGCAGATGTAGCCTTTCAGATTCAGCTCAACTCTTCATCGTTTGGTTTTTATTTTAGAGCCGCGGTGCCATTTGGAGGTCCGGTGCGCAGTCAGAGGGTGATTCCTGTTATTGGGTTTGAAGCTCTGGAGACTGAAAATCTTCCTGGCATGACCTTGGCCACCATGTCCAAACGACGCAACTTCAACAGAGCCCCGCGGGGATGGGGCGTCGGATACTCGCCCGAGTCCAATGACCTGTGAGCTCCACGCTGATCCACAGCTGGAACGTTAGAGGAGAAGACTGGCGCGCCGGAAAGACCTGCGCTTTGCACTTTCGGACCGTCCCATTAAGTTCCCTGCAGGTGAAATGCATGAGGAGAGCATTTGAAAACCAAAATTAAACATCATGACAAAGATGATCAGGATGAGGAGATGTTTTAGCTCAGTGCTGGATGAGGGAAGGCTTGGTTGCTCTCCTAGAACAAGACAAATCCATTAACACATCTATACAATAAGAAATGAGTCAATGATTCAGAATTTCGCCAAAAATACTGGTTTCATGTGTGCATTCACACTTAAAAGGGCCCTAAAATGTATTTGGACACTTTAGGCACATGGAAAATGTGCATTTAACATTGCATTAGAGGACTAAATATCAAATATCAAACTCTTTTTGTCAAATGTTTTTGTGTTTGTGCATCTTTCTGAAGATAAATTACATTTTATCTAATGCAACAGTGTCTGAATACTTTTTGAGCCGCTGTGTTTCTTAAAAACAGAGCAGACGGTACATTTAATGACAGCTAGTTTAATGTTCACAAAAGAAAATGGTAACCGTAGGCTCTTTCAATAAAGTCCTTGTTGTTGTTGTTTTTTCATGTTACAACAAAAGAAAAGCTCTGAACTGACAGTTCATTAAAAAAAAAAATTCATTGCAAAATAAGAAACTGAAAATAATCAGAAAAACAAAAAAATATATGTTTTTTCTTTGATGCAAGACAGTGGCTACACAAATATCTCATGTTAAAAATGTTTTTGAATATAGTTGCATACTCGACAATTTTTATGCTTGTTAAATCTCTAGATGCAAGACTGAAATGTGTGTGTGGGTTTGTGAATCTCACAATCAACATCAAATAAATAAAAAAGCACATTTTGCAAAAATAAAATGAAGCCTACTTTAGGATCATAAAGATTTTTTTTTTGCATGAAAAGCACTAATTAAGCATTATCAACCCAAATTCTCAGTTACCTACTGTAATGCGACAACTGATAACTCTAATGTGGAAAAAAAGATTTTTTGCACAACAGTAATTACAATTTGGGGGGAAATGGGTTAAATTTTCATGAAAATGTCAAAATGCAAATGCATATTCGTAAACAGTGCTTCGTTTTCAATGTAAACTCACTGTGAGTCGTTTCTTCTTAACACAGCTCACAGATTCAGCACGATGATGTCTCACACTACCATACCAGTACTGGCACTTCCCATAGTGCTCCAGTCAATCACTCAGAGTGATGTCACAGGTTAGACTCCACCCCCTGATGACATCACCTTCACAGTTCAATAACAGGCCTCGTATCAGTCACTGTGGCGAACGGCAGCATGCGCACCCATGCGCTGAGGATCCTGGGAAGGGTAATGGATGTGGCCTGGAGGAGGTGGAGGAGGACCCACGGGTTGGAACATGGGAGGCACAAAACCTGAAACCACAACCAGACACTTTTAAAACCATGCAAGAGCCATTTTGGGACAGATTCAATCATTTTAGTTTCCATTAAATTTTCATGAAAATATCAAAATGCAAATGCATATTATTGGTAAACGGTATTCAATCATTTTAATTTCAGTTAACAATAACAGCACTGGTTGTATTGTATCTATTTTGCAAAAAGAAAATGAAGCCTACTTTAGGACCATAGAGATGTTTTTTGCCGATATGTGGAAGCATGCAGTGTGTGAGTGGAGGTGAAGTGTGTGAGAGGAGGTGAAGTGTGTGAGTGGAGGTGAAGTGTGTGAGAGGAGGTGAAGTGTGTGAGTGGAGGTGAAGTGTGTACCGGGCGCTGGTGGGTTTGGTGGCAGACTGATGTTCATGAGCGCAGGAGAGACGCTCGGGTCCAGGTTAAAATAGTTGGCAGACGCTTCCTCCTCCAGAGCAGGCGGTGGCGGTAGAGCTGATACACATGATATAATCACACAGATCAATCAAATAACCAATGAGCTGTGAGAGACCGTGCTTTACAGTCATTTTACCATGGTTAAGGGGTGGTGTTAGTCACGGTGCAAAGTAACAGCAATATGACAAAAGACACCAGTGTTATAATAATATATACAATAAATCACAATAAATAGGGAATATTATTCATTATCATAAGTGGGTGATTCATTTAAAAAAAATTGGGTCATATTGCATTCCCCCAAAAAATATATATATTTATTGCATTTTTTTTAATTTTCTTTATATATGAAAATAACATGTTTGGGTCATATTGCATTCCCAAAAATAAAATACAAATATTTATTTCATTTATTTTTATTTTCTTTATATATAAAAACATTTTTGGGTCATACTGCATTCCCAAATATTTAATAAAAATATTTATTTCATATATTTTTATTTTCTCTATATATGTGGAAAAAAAGTTTGGGTCATATTGCATTCCAAAAAAAAAAAATTATTTTTATTTTTTTACTTTATTTATGCATATTTTTGGGGTGCAATATGACCCAGAAATTTGTTTTCATTAAAGTAAAATAAAATACACATATGCACAAGAAGCTATAATTATATATACACATGTATGATTCATATGAATAAAAAAAATGTCTGGGTCAAAATGCATTCTAAAATAAAAATAAAATATAGAATAAATAAATAAAATAAAATAAAAATAAAAATTATTGCAAATTATGACCCAGACATTTTTCATGGTTTTATTACAATAAGTGCACACATACACAGGAACTTATAATTGTAAATAAATTATTATTATTATTCTATTCCTTATTGCATAAGGAAATTAAGCCCTTTGATTCATTAACATTACAACCTATATGGCAGTGACACACACACACACACACACACAACATACCCGTGGGGAGACCCGGGACTGGCTGTAGTCTGGTGCCCATCTCGCTGAACCCGTCGGTGGCCTCTGGCCCTCTGGCAGCCTGAGCGCGACCCCACTTCACCACCAGCCGGAGCCCGTTAATGATGAGCTTGTTGAAGGACTTCTCCACCGCGAGCTCTGCTCCCTGACGAGTGGCGAACTGAACGAACGCACACTGCTGTCTCTCAACCAGCGTGATCGTGCGGATCTCACCGAACTGGTAGAAATGATTCCTGAGAGACGAGACCAAGAAAAAACACAGTGTTTAAAATAAAAAATCATAAATAAAAATACAAGGTTGGAATAGAAAACTAGTGCACTGATTACTGCACACTGCCAACTACTTAAAAACAATAGTATGTGAAATAGTATGCAAACATTGACTACATTTACATGACCCTCATTATGAGATTAACACAATATTGCGATTAAACACGTAATAAAACATGCATTAACTCTTTAATCTCATCTATTTCACTCTGACCAAGATGTGCATTTTCTTGTGACGCACACGGACGATGTTGCGGTATTAAAGAAGTGTGTTCAGATTTCTGGGGTGTGAGTTCATGTTGACAGTGTTGCATGTTGCAGTGTATTGATGGTCAAAAACATCAAAATGAAGACATCACCAGAAAAAAAAGGGTATGTGAATAAAAATAACCACAATTCTCAAATAAATCACATTCCTGCAATCCAATATGTCGCCAATGTTTTTTTTGTGTGTGCATTTTTTAACCCAATTTGTGTAGAAATGTTTGTTTCCATTAAATGAATCAAGAAGAAACTGCAATGAATTGTTATTTTTAATGCATGTGTTTGTCACAATGGAAATGGAAAGTGAAGTTGTGCGCACTGCATTGTGGGATACTGTTTTCCATGCGGTTCGCTCTGGATGTATCCTGTGCATTTTGTAATTCCATGCATACAAAAAAAATGATGCACTAGCAACGTCAAGGTCATGGGTTCGACTCCCAGGGGACTGATAAAATATGTAACTTGAATGCAATATAAGTTGCTTCTGATTAAAAGCATCTGCTAAATGCATAAATGCATTTTACGTTCACAATTATGTATTTTGTATAACATAATAGTTTGCATGCATGGAATTACATACAACAAGTGCATGATTCAACTAGAGAGAGCACAAGGCATGCACAACTATCCCACAATGCAGTGCGCACAAAAACTATGACAATATGCCATTGCACATTAGTGTTACACAAAATGTTTTTTTAATAACTTCACTCCAACATACTGAAAACACACTTTCAGGTGTCAATCATACTCCGGCTGAAGCTCCTCCCACCTGAGCTCAGAGTCCGTGAGGTTTTCTCCCAGTCCTCCGATGTAAAGTGTCGTGATGGACTTGTCCTCGGGAAGCTCCGGTCGAGGCATGGTGGACGCTCTCTTCAGGAGTTTATCCGCCACCGGGTCGTTGATGCCGTAATAACGATCTTTAATGTTCTGATCGGCCAGAGGATCCTCAGGGTCTGTGGGCTTCTCATGTCTGATGAGAAAGAAATTATTTTAGTGATTGAAAGCGGAGCTATTATGCTTTCTTAATATATGTTGTTGCAGTTTGATCATGAAAAAGCTCTGCAAAGTCCCACAGTTCTTCTCTATATCAGTGTCAGTGTTTCTGAACTCCTGAAACGCCTCCATTGTAGTCTTGAGTTTCTTCCGGGAACGAACACGTCACAATATTCCTCATTATAATAATTCATCCGCAGAATAAATGGGCGGGGCCTGGTTGAGTTAGTTAGTAGTGTGTTAAACTGGACCAATCACAACACACTGCTCCAGCCGACCAATCAGAGCACAGTGTGCTTTTTAGAAGGAGGGGCTTCATAGAGACAGGAAGTAAACAGAGCGTTACTGACAGACTGGGAAGAGAGGAGCCGCAACAATGGAGAATATGAGGAGAATAATCAACATTCAAGCAGGAAAACCTGTTCTAGTAGAGCCTGAAACAACATCAAGACTGTGTAAAAGGCCATAATATGGGCTTTTTAATTAAACATGGTCACAACACTGCTACTGCCACCGTGTGGACAGTCGTCAGCATTGCAGCTGTTTCCCTCCATGAAAAACAACATGAATTTCTGCTTGATTTCATTTTAGCCAAATCAGGATTTTGATTTAACCATAGAAATTAATTTAATCTTGTCGTTCTAATTAAAAAGACACAAGTCTAATCAAAGTTGAAACAATCCCTGCATTATATCAAAATATCAAAAAAGTAAAAAAACTAACAATTCTCATCACTTGAAATTAAACTGAAATACAATAAAATATAAAAAACGTATTTATTTTATTTCAGTTGCCTAAGCAACATTTCTCATTTCATTTAGTTTAACCTGATGCACTAAAATAACTCAAACTGAAATAAAAATTAAAAACTATATAGCCATATATTTTTCAAATTATAAAATAAAAAGTAATAAACAAAAGTGGAAAAAAAAGTTACAGAATTTTACATTTATTGTTATGAAAAATGCACAAAAATACTATTTTAAATTTTTGATATGAAATATATATTTTCAAAAATGTAACTTTAAATCACTAAAAAAGTACTAAAATTAAAATTAAATAATATATAAAAATAAAAACATAAAAAAATCAACAAACTATAACTAATGTATCTAAATGATAATAAATAACACTGATAAAAACACCTTTAAAATTGAAACGAAAGGAACATTTATTGTAACGAAGTTATAAATATAACTCTTTCTCTTCTCTTCTATATATATATTTTTTTACACTGCATTAGACCAAACTGGGAAGGGTCATAGCATTTACATATTGTTGTCCTATTGTTAGTTTCACTGCTTCTATTGTTCTCCTCAAGTCGCTTTGGATAAAAGCGTCTGTTAAATGATTAAATGTAACTGTAAATGCAACATCCAGCCCAGAGCCTACAGATGCAAATTAGCGATCTAGCTAACTCCGGTCCCTGTTAAATAAACTAAACTAAGCGCTATTCGGACGGGATTAACTTTACCAGGGTAGATGGAGTAATGTAATTTTACCACAGGACGTCTGTAATATTAATGGCCAATTCGCACGGGATAAGAGATCTCAGTAAACTAGCAGAAGTGGGAGAGTAACTCGATTTGCGCATCGCCGTCACTCCTGTCGTCATGTGTGTGTTACGCTGCTTCCTGATATCACGTGCGCAAACACACATAACCTATATTTATATATATAAAACAGTTCTGTCCGGTCGAACGATGTATTAATGAACTTCAGATTGGATTGTGTTGGTAATAGACACTTACCTAACGCTAAAAGATGTTTCGTGCCTCTAACAAGTGCTGTCGATCTTCTCTCTGATCTGAATGGTGTGTGTGAAACACTTAAGTTTTGCCACAGACTCGTTCCAGCGTCTAGAACGCAACTGATGCTTTTTCAAGCGTCTCCACACTTGAAAAACGTGGAAAACTACTTTTAAACAGGAAATATTTACGCTCATATTTACAGCGGGTCTATTCGCACGGGATTAGTATCACCTGAGGTCATTTTCCCGGACCTTTTTACTGAAGGTAAAAGTCGTCGTAATCTTTACTGACATTGTCCGTCATGATCACTGAGATGCACATTCAGACTTTACTTTACCCATGTTGCACTAGTCTCATCTGAATAGGGCTGAAGTGTTAGCATAATGATTGAGCTGACCTGTACGGACACTCCTCTCCTCTCCTGCACTCTCCCTTCACCCAGAAGGAGCAGATGTGGGGTCTGTTGCGTTTGTAATACGGTGTGGTTCTCCCCAGCTTTAGCAGCATGTCACTGGGGTTCTGTGATTTACCCAGAATCCCCAGCGGTCTGGTGCCGTCAGAGTTCTGGATCTGAAACACAAGAGCTCATGCTACGCTTTGCTCCCTGGCGTTGTGTTTCTGAGATGTGGTTTGTCACGAGACGTCACCTCTCTCTCCATGTTCTGAGCGTAATATTCCCTGTTGACGTCAGATCTCGGCATGTCGTCTCTGATGGACAAGCCCGTGTCTCTGACCTGGATTGGAAGACCTGTACACATATAACAGGAGACAAAAACATTATTTAAGGCCATTATTACCAAAAGTTTTTGTCAGCTGAACCTCTTTGACGTCAAATATTTTCACTCGAAGTACCAGTGATGATTTAAGTTAATATTAATTAATTAACTAATATAATTAATTACACAGTGTATATATACACTCACCTAAAGGATTATTAGGAACACCTGTTCAATTTCTCATTAATGCAATTATCTAATCAACCAATCACATGGCAGTTGCTTCAATGCATTTAGGGGTGTGGTCCTGGTCAAGACAATCTCCTGAACTCCAAACTGAATGTCAGAATGGGAAAGAAAGGTGATTTAAGCAATTTTGAGCGTGGCATGGTTGTTGGTGCCAGACGGGCCGGTCTGAGTATTTCACAATCTGCTCAGTTACTGGGATTTTCACGCACAACCATTTCTAGGGTTTACAAAGAATGGTGTGAAAAGGGAAAAACATCCAGTATGCGGCAGTCCTGTGGGCGAAAATGCCTTGTTGATGCTAGAGGTCAGAGGAGAATGGGCCGACTGATTCAAGCTGATAGAAGAGCAACTTTGACTGAAATAACCACTCGTTACAACCGAGGTATGCAGCAAAGCATTTGTGAAGCCACAACACGCACAACCTTAAGGCGGATGGGCAACAACAGCAGAAGACCCCACCGGGTACCACTCATCTCCACTACAAATAGGAAAAAGAGGCTACAATTTGCACGAGCTCAGCAACATGGGACAGTTGAAGACTGGAAAAATGTTGCCTGGTCTGATGAGTCTCGATTTCTGTTGAGACATTCAGATGGTAGAGTCAGAATTTGGCGTAAACAGAATGAGAACATGGATCCATCATGCCTTGTTACCACTGTGCAGGCTGGTGGTGGTGGTGTAATGGTGTGGGGGATGTTTTCTTGGCACACTTTAGGCCCCTTAGTGCCAATTGGGCATCGTTTAAATGCCACAGCCTACCTGAGCATTGTTTCTGACCACGTCCATCCCTTTATGACCACCATGTACCCATCCTCTGATGGCTACTTCCAGCAGGATAATGCACCATGTCACAAAGCTCGAATCATTTCAAATTGGTTTCTTGAACATGACAATGAGTTCACTGTACTAAAATGGCCCCCACAGTCACCAGATCTCAACCCAATAGAGCATCTTTGGGATGTGGTGGAACGGGAGCTTCGTGCCCTGGATGTGCATCCCACAAATCTCCATCAACTGCAAGATGCTATCCTATCAATATGGGCCAACATTTCTAAAGAATGCTTTCAGCACCTTGTTGAATCAATGCCATGTAGAATTAAGGCAGTTCTGAAGGCGAAAGGGGGTCAAACACAGTATTAGTATGGTGTTCCTAATAATCCTTTAGGTGAGTGTATATATATATATATATATATATAAATATACACTGAGCGTGTGTGTGTGTGTGTCTGTGTGTGTGTGTGTGAGTGTGAGTGTGAGTGTGAGAGTGAGTGTGTGTGTGGCTGTGTGTGTGTAGTGTGTGTGTGTGTGTGTAGTGTGTGTGTATATATATATACACTGTCTCATGACAACCTATATACTGTATACACACATATATACTGTATACACATACACACACATATATACTGTATACACACACACACATATACTGTATAAACACACACACACACATATATACTGTATACACACACACATATACTGTATACACATATATATACTGTATACACATACACACATATATACATATATATATTTGTGTGTGTGTGTGTATACAGTATGTATGTGTGTGGGGGGGGGATTATCGTTAACTAAACTATTAAAAACATTTCTGTTAATTGAAGTAAGGCTGAAATAAAATGTCAGTTGATAAACTTATTTCAGTTTATTGAAATGGTAATTTTCATTTACTTTGTTTAAGTTGAAGCAATACAATTATTAACTGGAAATAAATAAAAATAAAAATAAATAAAACCTAAAAGGTAATATTAAAAAATAACTAATGACAAAAGCACATAACGAATATTATAATACATATTTAATTAATTACAAAAAATAAATAAAATAAATAATTATATATATATATATACATATATATATATATATATATATACATATACATATATATATATATATATATATATATATATATATATATATACATATATATATATATATATATATATATACACACTGTATATATATATATATATATATATATATATATAAAATAAAACCTAATTCAAAATATTAATAAATTGCTTATATATATATATATATATATATATATACATTTTGTGTTTTATTTTGACTGCTTTTATTTTAAAATAATTTATTTATTGTAATATTATTAATTATATTGTATTATTATCCTTTCATAACTTCCCAAAACCCTTGTAGTTTCCTTCACAAACCCAATTTTGGGAAACCCTGGCAACTCTTTAAGGCAAATCTCAATGACCAACTGTTACAGCACACATCTTGTGTTTAAATCAGGTCTGACTGACTCACAGAGCTTACAGACGCAAACCAGCAGCAAGGCAGACAGGAGCACTTAATAAATAATACAAAAATAATAATTAAACCTAAAAGGTAATATAAAAAATACAGAAAATGACAAAAGCACATAATAAAATTACTAAAAATGTAATTAATTACAAAAAATAATTCTGGTTCTGGTTGTCTCACCGTACTCCAGGTCCAGCAGACAGGTCTGGCACACGTTCTTCATCTTACTGCAGGTCTGACACACCTCCGTCTTCTTGAAGCGCATGCGTACGCCGGGACACCAGCGGAAGACGGTGAAGGGACGAGCACATATCTGAAAATACACACTTTAGCCGCTTTGCTCTGCTTTATCCCTTTAACCCAACGCTACATGCTGAGCTCACCTTGCATTCTTTGCCATACTTTTCCTTAGTCTGCAAAAACAAAAATAGTGTAATTCATGAATATTGAATGAATGCTTCAAATTTAAATTGTTTCAGTGCACCTAATAGTGATACAGAGCTTTTTGCTGGTTACTTAAAGGGGTCATCGAATGCACATTTTCCACAAGTTGGTATGATTCTTCAGGGTGTTCATGTAAAGTCTGTAACATACTTTGGTTCAAATTCCTCAATGGTTGTTTAAAACAACACCCTTTAACCTCCTCAAAAACAGCTCTGTTCACAGCGACCTGTTTCGGTGCATGTCTCTTTAAATAATAATGAGGTGCATGTCTCTTTAAATGATAATGAGGTGCATGTCTCTTTAAATGATAATGAGGTGCATGTCTCTTTAAATGATAATGAGGTGCATGTCTCTTTAAATGATAATGAGGTGCATGTCTCTTTAAATGATAATGAGGTGCATGTCTCTTTAAATGATAATGAGGTGCATGTCTCTTTAAATGATAATGAGGTGCATGTCTCTTTAAATAATAATAATGAGGTGCATGTCTCTTTAAATAATAATGAGGTGCATGTCTCTTTAAATGATAATAAGGTGCATGTCTCTATAAATAATAATGAGGTGCAGTTCTCTTTAAATAATAATGAGGTGCATGTCTCTTTAAATGATAATGAGCAACTGCTCATATCCATTGTATACAAATGGCTGAGGGCGGAAATATGCTAATACAGGAAATATGCTAATACAGGAAATATACTAATACAGTAAATATGCTAATACAGTAAATATGCTAATACAGGAAATATGCTAATATGGGAAATATGCTAATACGGGAAATATGCTAATACGGGACAGTCTGTCAGTGGTCGTGGGCGGAGCATGAGCATTATGACATCATATTGCTCAGAAAATCCAAACGGCTTGATTATTGAGAGTGTTTGAGGATAAAAAACACTGGATATTGAGGATAAAAAAAAGGAGTGAATGGATTTTCTTCATTGTCTGGTGGTTGTGTCCATAGACACATTTATTATGTAAACACCATATAAAAGTGAATTTTGCATCCGATGACCCCTTTAAAAAAAACTGGGATCACTTACCATGCGAATGTATGGATTTTCCCCGAGACATGTTTGGCAGAGAATAGGGAAGTCCTGGAGGGAGAACACTTGGACAATCAGGACAACAAAATGTACAGACACTAGACAAATATCATATTAAAATAAAAATAAAAAATGCTTAAAAAAATATTATTAATATTCGCTGTCTGCCCAAGACACTGTGGCACTGAAATATATATATATATATATATATATATATGTTAGACAAAATAATAAATACAATATAGCTAGATCTAATCCAGAGGATCATTTATATTGTTGATGTACAGTAGTGGCCAAAAGAAAAATTGGCATCTTTATTCAAATATTAAAAAATTGTCAAAGATTTTGTCAGCATATTGCATAGTTGTGTTTGTGATTGAAACATGATATAATTTTTGTCCAAGCTGCCATACAAAGACATTATGAATACATGCAAAAACAAGACAGAACTTACAAAATATTAAAAACTGAATATGGAGTCATTGTATGCTTTTCTTGTAAGTGTTTGTTTTTCTATGCTAAGTAAAATAAAACCTGTAGCTGTAGTTTAGTGTTAATAAGTTTAGTGTTTTGATCTTCCTGCATATTTAAAATATTTTCCTCATATTTTGATGGTTGAATCAAACTTGTATTTCATGCAGTGTGTAATACAGCTGTTTTTGAATGTAAAAGGTATGCAAAGTTTCAAAGATCAAAGTACAGTGTTGTTCATGTCGAGAAGACGATGTTTTCTGAGACTGATACGGTAAAACTCACGCCATTGTTACTGTTCGTATCACTGAGATCAAGAGCTGAGATTCAGATATGATAATGAGCGTTTGGTTTCTGACCAATCACAGCAGACTGGGCCATCCGACCAATCAGAGCAGAGCAGCTCTCAGAGAGGCGGGGCTTAGAGACAGTGAATCCTTGATCGAAGCGTTTCAGACACTTGAGAAAAAAGTGTATTTTTTATTTCAATGAATGTCCTATATTTAACCAAATTTCGTACCATTCCGATGAAGTAAAAAATTCTATAAAATTCTATAAAAAATAATTTAAAAAAACGTAAAAATTTTCGGTCAAAACTGACCGAACAGTACCGGAAGATTAATGACAAGATTAGTTAATGCTTCTTTTGGGTAAAAGCTCAAGAAAAAGTGATGATATTCATGATTAAATTCTTTTTTTTAATAAATCACAAAATTGAAAAGTGTGTTAAAAACTTTTTTTATATATAATGATGTAAATGTGCAACGCATGGCTGTTTTACTTCAGAGTTGGTCAACATCACTACATTTTTCATAATTTCAGACATGCTTAATCGCCACATGTCGACCTATTTCCAGCAATATTGCATCTATGATCATATGAGGGTCAATCTCTATGCTATTGCTATCTTCACAGATTCTGTATAAACTGCTCCATCAACAAGTTCTAGCATGTCTTTCACCTCATTAGACGAGCTAAAGATAGTTTCAGCAATCGCAGCAGCACAGATGATACTTCATCAATCACGATCAGACAGACAATTCAACTCATATACTTTTCTCATCACAGTCTGTGTGCACGACATTCAGACAAATCCCAAATCTCAGTTATGATTGCAGCATTAATTCTGATGCCATAACATGTGATAAGTGACTATTTGGATTAATAATCGTTTGCTAATATTTGGTATATGAGAAAAATGCTTTCATGAAGACAATATTATACAACCTAATGACAAAATACACAAAGATATAAAAATAAAAGTTAGTTTTAATGATCAATAATCAGATAAGCAGTTTGTTGCATCAGATAGAGTGACCTTATTCATGACATTTTATAGGTTTTACCCTTAACGATCCCTTTGTCAACGTTTAAGCTTGTTTGGTTTTGCAGTTTTTCATTTTCTCTTCTAAAATGATTAGTTTGTGGACTGCACAATAAATCCTGATAGTCAAAAATCCATAACTAATATTTGACATTTATGTAAAGACATTTCTTGAAACAAATATTGGACATTTATTTAAAAAAGTAAATAAATAAATAAATAAATTATATCTACGTAAACTTCATTAACTATTTATTTTATATTCTAATGAGTATTTGACCACCACGCACGCGCGTAGTACTCGCTATTCTAAAACTGTCATGAAAATGTTTCTTTCTTTTAGGAAACGAAGAAACAGGCACATTTTTGAAGTAGTCTGCAGTGCGTCACATTTTCGATAAATTCATTAAATTAAAACATACCGAATCTTCCCAGTTCTGTCTGTTGTAGGTGTTTGAGCCGAGGGACGTCGCCATGTTCGGCCGCGCGCACGCACGACGTGGAAATGACGCAACGACGTCACACATTCTATTTACAAAGGCAGGTGCGTGAGTTAGTTGATCATCTTTTTTTCTGTCAAATAATTTTGGTCTGATCTGTCAAAATTCCTTGCTGCCAAAACCGAATTGGATATTGCCTTAACATTGTGTGATATAATCTGTTATTTCTCATATTGTAGTGAGAAAATATAGGAAATATATAATGACTAAATATATGTATATACATATATGAAGAGTTCAGATGCAAAAGCCTCTAAGTGCCATCTGAAATTTTCTTCCTGAATGATAATTTTTATCAAGCTCGTATATTTAAGTTCAGTAATTTCACTTAAATGACAATTAATAGGTCATTTGCATTGCTATTTAAATGATCATTCAAGAAGAAAATTTCAGATGGCACTTAGAGGCTTTTGCATCTGAACTCTTCATATATATATATAGTGAATGTAATTATTTTATTGGCAAAACATTTTATTCAAAAAAGTTTTTCCTTAACAATGCCCAAATTTAATATTTTTTTGATGACTTTACTTGATTATGTCACCAAAACAAATAACAATAAAAAGTGTAAAAAATGTGAAATTGTATGACGGACTTTTGAATGTAGCGTAGTTTGATTTATTGCATCTTTAAATTTAATTTCATATCATTGTATATATATATATATATATACATATACATACATATATATACACACACACACACACACACACACACACATATATATATATATATACATATATATATATATATATAGTATAATGTAGGCCTATAGGCTATATATTTGTCTTCCATGTTATCCATTGTTATATTACTTTGTTCAAGATTTTTTTTTGGATTGTAATTGTATTGTAACTAATTTGTTCCAATAATATTCAATAAAAAAATAAAAAAAGGCAGGTGTGTGTACCAGGCCTTGGACATGCAAATATTTGACATATATAATTCTATAAAATGTATAGTATTTTGTATTTAAATCCAATAATAATATAGCCGACTATTAGTAAATTAATTAATTAATAAATGCATTTAATATAAGCTGTGTATTTGTTACTGCTTGCTTGGATGGTCCTGTGAAATACACTGCATGCCTTTTCTATTTATATAACTATATATAGAATAATAATAACATTCTTAATCAATAATAACTTAAATTAAAACCAATAAACAAATCAATAAAAAGTAGCACATAAAACATTTCCATCTAAAAGGAACATAATAAACGTACATCTTATGACTTTTATTTTGCTACATTTCATTTAACAATATTTTAAATTTACAATTTATTAATTCAACAGCCTTTATTAATTTATTAATTCTCTTGCGTACAGGAGAACCCCTCTGACCCATGTTTAACCTCAGAAAAACTATTTTTTATTTCTCCTTTATCAATTAACAAAGTCCATAAAGCTCTTCAGGAATTAGACACAAAAAAAGTCTGCTGGTCCTGACAATTTAGATCCTTTCTTTCTAAAGTTAGCAGCTGACTTTATTGCGGAGCCTTTATCATATATTTTTAACTTAACAATTGTCGAAAACGACATCCCTAAAGTATGGAAGTCAGCCCATATTACACCATTACTAAAAGGGGGCGATCCATCTATTTTAAACAATTATAGGCCTATTTCTAAGCTGTGTATTTTAGCTAAACTCCTTGAGCGCCTGATTGGTGAGCAGCTAAAGGAATTTTTAAACATAAATGATATCTTATCACCTTTTCAATCAGGGTTTAGGAAACAACATAGCACCATATCTGCAGCAGTAAAGGTGATAAATGATATTGCTGGGGCATTGGATAATAGGAAAATATGTGCTGCGCTGTTTATAGATCTTTCGAAAGCGTTTGATACGGTTGATCACTGTATTCTTGTGAATAGTCTTGTAAGCATTGGCTTGTCTAAGCATTCGGTAGATTGGTTTGCAAATTATTTGTCAGGTAGAACCCAAAGTGTTCGGGTGGCTGGTTCTATGTCTTCATTTTTGCCTATTTCCAAGGGTGTTCCTCAAGGCTCAGTATTAGGGCCCATATTATTTTCAATTTATATAAACAAACTTTGTGAAAATTTATCGAATGCTATGTATCACTTTTATGCTGATGACACTGTTATCTACTGTACTGCATCATCTACTGCACAAGCCCTTGAACTTTTGCAGTCTGCATTCAATACTGTTCAGAACCGTTTAAAACAGCTTAAACTGGTCTTAAATGTACAAAAGTCAAAAATAATGGTATTCACAAACTCAAGACAACTTCCAGTTTCTTCTTCTAGCATCTCAACTTCTGAAGGAAATGAAATTGAGTTAGTTAACAGTTATAAATATTTGGGTATAATCATTGATTCTAAACTATGTTTTAGAACTCATGTTAGCAATCTGGTTTCTAAGCTTAAGATAAAGCTTGGCTATCTTTATAGATCAAAATCATGCTTATCCATTCGCGCTAGGAAATACCTGGTGATGGCCACTTTTCTTCCCATATTAGATTATGGTGATCTGATATATATGAATGCTTCTGCCCAATGTTTGAAGAAACTGGATGTTGTGTATCATTGTGCATTACGTTTTTTCACTGGTTGTGGTTATAGGACACATCATTGTATCCTTTATTATACAGCTAAATGGCCCTCTCTTTATGCAAGAAGGTACACTCACTGGCTATGTTTCATTTACAAGGTACTTCTTGGACTAGCTCCTACTTATTTGAGTGTCCTTTTAACAAGAAATCACGGCCATTATGGATTACGTTCAAATGATGTACTACACTTGTTGGTCCCCCGTGTCAAAACAGAATTAGGCAAAAAAGCCTTTATGTTTGCAGCACCTTCTGCCTGGAACATTCTTCAGAAATCGTTGAAAATGACTACCTTTATTTCTTATAGACAGTTTGTTTCAACTCTGAAAAATGTGGAGCAGGTGAACATTGGTCAGTGTAACTGTTCATAAAGTATTAAGCATTTTTCAGCACAGGGTCTTGTGATATATATGTATGTGTATTTGATGTGTTCTTTTATATATGTTGGAAATTGTTCTATGTTTTTTATGCTGCATCTTGGCCAGGTCTCTCTTGTAAAAGAGATTTTAATCTCAATGAGTTTTACCTGGTTAAATAAAGGATAAATAAAAAAAATAAAAAAAACAGCCACTATAAAAAAAAAAAAATTATGTACAATCAACTTGGATGTTTGTAATTTGTTTACTTAAATGACATTAAACTAACTTAAAAAATGAGTAGAATCTTGTATAACAAAAAAATTGCTTAACTTATTTTGATGAGTTACAACAATGTAAAAACATATGTTGTAGTAACTTATTAACCATATACTTACAGTGCACCACTGTTTAACTGAGTCTTTCTAAAGCAATCCATATCAAGAATAATCAATAATACGCTATATATTTACTAAATTATTTCTGATTGCAGTTCAAACAAAAAAGGGAAAATTGTAAATAAACAGTTTTAGTTACATTAAATGATATAAAAATAACCAACAATTTCATTTTAGCAAAGTGTAAAAAAAACAAACATATTTAACCAATTGTTCATTTACCATAAATCATATTTAATTTCATTCATGTACACCTCTTGCATGGGGAATTTACATTAATATCAAGATAATGTTTTTGAGTACAATAATCTTTGTTTATCAGAGTCATTTTAACACACACACACACACACAGTTTATTTGGCTCATCTACAGGTCATAAGCGTGATTAAAACAAACAACAAAAACAACCTGTGCATAATAAACACACAATTACAATGAACAACCAATGAAATATAAGGACACATGTAGAAAGCTCCTAACAATATGAGATTGTCACGCTTATAATATTATATAATAATATAATATAATACTCCTGAAAACAACATAATATCATCTGCCATTAAAGCCTTCAAATAAATAAGCACTTATGCAACAAAACTGGATGCGGTTTGTGCTGAGAATGCAAGCTGTCTTAAAAATAAAGTCATCATATACACAGCATATGGCTTATATAGATAGATATTCATATTAATCACCGCTGATTGATACTTGGCTGTGTTTAAACTTAAGGCACGTTCAGGCCAAGAACGATGACTATAACGATAGCTTTAATCATAGCTATATTAGCATAATGTCTGTTTATTCTAAGCGCACTGCCGCTTTAAATGCTTCCCGCGTTAAAAGCAGGATGGATTCTGATTGGTTGTCATTTTTATCGTTCATCAAGCTTTAAAAAATCGCTCGGAAATTTATTCAAATTATATTGTTTCTGTCATTATCGTAATAGTTGTGGACTCTGCCATTCTTTCATTTTGATTTTTAGAACTATATCTTCATAGTTATCGATATATTAATCGTCCTTGGCGTGAGTGGGCCTTATTCATGAAACACAAGCAAAACTAATTTGAGTAAATCATTCATAAAATCACATTATGAACCATTTGTACAAGGCACTATTCTTTGGAACAATATGTCGCATTATAAAAGTTCTACATAAATATGTAGAAAAATAAAACTGAACACATTTGCTTTGCCTGTGTTTCTTGAATAAAGGCCCGATTACAGTATTTTTTTCTAAAATAAAAACCTCTTCCCTTTTTTTATTTTAAGTTAACCTTTAAGTTAAAAAGACTTCAGACCAATAAAACTACTGGAAGACAACATCTTGAAATATTTCCCAGTTTCCACCAAGTGTTTTGCACTTCATGTCGATTCTGAGGTAACTTACAGTACTATTAGCTTCATTTGTTAGCATGTGTGCATTAGCCCCTCTCATCAATAACACTCAAATGCAGCTGAAGTCCATTAATAAGGCACATTTTTTTTCCCTGAGACTGTACAAATATTTCTCAAACACACATATACACAATGCGAGATCGTTACAGAAGCTGAATTTAAAAATTTGAGGCCACAAACTTTTAAAAAAATGAAGGTTAGCTGTGTGTGTTAAGCATGACATCATGTTTGGCTTTTCTACACATTATATCATCAGAAGAAAATTGCACTCAAATTAAAGAGGAATATTTTTGTCTTCATTAACAGAATTAGGTGTTTGCTTAGGTTTATCCTCTTTCTTTTCTCTTAAAATAGTCAGGTGGTGTGAAAATATGGGATGTTTGCCTGAGTCGAAGCCTTCGAGTTACAGAACGGATCTAGGGTATTTAATCTTATTAAACAACAGGCTCATTAAGTCTCTGATCGCTCTGTTCAGTCGTGAAACCCAGACCAGCTCATCTAAGGCTCTTCCTCGGGTTTACATTTTGATGTTGGAGTAAAGCTGGTCGATCTGTGTCCTGAAGTGTTCCCTGAGATCGGCACGTTTGGCTTTAAGGGTGGGCGTCAGGAGGCCGTTTTGGATGGAGAACATCTCAGTGTGTAGAGCAATGTCCTTCACCTGAACGTGAAGACGATGGAAAACGTTCATCATTTAATAAATCATTAATATATACAATTGCGGTCAAAAGTGTGAAATAAATAAGAGTTTTTAAAAGTCTCTTCTGCTCACAGAGGCTGCATTTATTTTATGAAAAATACAGTAAAAACAGAAATACTGTGAAATTTTTACAATTTAAAATGTGTAAAATCAATTAAAAAATGTAAATCTATGTGAATATATAGTAAAATGTCATTTATCTCATTTTCAGCATCACATAATCCTTCAGAAATCATTCTAATATGATGATTTGCTGCTCAATAAACATTTCTGATTATTATCAATGTTAAAAACAGTTGTGCAGATTTATATGTTTGTGGAAACTATGAAACATTACCATTTAAAATGTATTATGATCTTTTTAAAAAAAAATTGAAATGAATACTTTTATTTCAACAAGAATGCATTAACTGTAATGACCGTGTGCACTGTAAGCTTATAAAACAGTCATAACTCAATATTTTTCAACTAAACCCATATTGTATCCGATCAATAACTTCTCATTAATGAGAAAATGCACATTAAAGTTTTGAATGTTATCATGTTTTTACCATGCTACTACTTTGTTACCCCCTTTTTATTAAAAATAAACCAGTGCAATGCACAAAAATATGTATTTCTGAAGGATCATGTGACACTGAAGACTGGAGTAATGATGCTGAAAATGCAGCTTTGATCACAGGAATAAAATTACACTTAAAATATATTCACATAGAAAACTATGGAAGCTTGTTTCCGCCACAGAATAAAACATTTCAAAAGATAATTGCGACTTTTTATCTCACAATTCTGACTTTATTTCTCAGAATTGCGACTTTATATCACGCAATTCTGACTTTATAACATGCAATTGCGAGTTTATATCTCGCAATTCTGACATCTTTTCTCAGAATTGTGAGATATAAAGTCCAATTCTAAGAAAAAAAAGAGACTTTTTTTTTTTTTTTTTACCTCAGAATAGTTTATATCTCGCATTTCTGACTTTATAACACACAATTACGTATTATAAAGTCAGAATTGCGCGATATAAACATGCAATTCTGAGAAAAAAAGTCAGAATTTCAAGTATATACACGCAATTGCGAGTTTATATCTCATAATTTTGACTTAATAACCTGCAATTGCGACTTTTTATCACGTAATTCTAAGATAAAAAGTCAGAATTGTGAGATTTTGAAAATACCTTTTTTATTTTTCACTCTGTGGCGGAAACAAGCTTCCATAGAAAACAGCTAGTTAGAATTGTAATAATATTTCACGGTTTGACTGTATTTTTGATCAGATAAATGCAGCCTTGGTGAGCAGAAGAGACTCTTTCAAAAACATTAGCAGATCATAACTTTATACATTTCATTACAAAGACGAAACTCACCTGTTCAAAAGACATCAGGCCACTTTCTTTACCCAATTTGACAATGTCCTCCAGAATAGCTTTCTTTACCTCCTGAAAACATCATACATTTATTTATTTATTAACGGTTTATGGAGAAATATACCAACACATACAAACTTCCTGAAAAGCGAACAAAATGCAAATGGTCACATGATGTGCGAGATCTGCACGTTTACTACCTTATTTCTGCACATTTCTTCATATGAGCCCTCGATGCCTCTCTTCTTGGCCCAGCCGGGCAGATAGTCCGGATCGGGAACAATGATGGCAACCAGACAGGCCTGGAGAGAAAGATCAAATAAATAAATAATAATAAACAGCCATGTTATGCATATGCCTCCATCTGAGCGGTACTGTCTCACCTGCAGACTGTCTCCGTGTACGAAGGCCTGTGACACAGCTTCACTCCTGATGTAAATATTCTCGATCTTCTCTGGAGCGATGTATTCTCCCTGAGCCAGCTTAAAAATGTGCTTCTTACGGTCCACGAGCTTTAGAGTGCCATTCTGCAATAAAAAGATGCGGATTTATGTGCACTTTCTGTCTTCATGCAATATAAACATGGCATGTCAAAGTAATTTTTGACTGTATTTTTGATCAAATAAATGCAGCCTTGGTGAGCAGAAGAGACTCTTTCAAAAACATTAGAAAAATCTCACTGACCCCAAACGTTTGTAGTGTATATTCTACATGCAAGTCATTTAATCAGCTGCATCATGCTTTGTTATTATTATTATGCACCAAAATAGTGGATGTAAATTCTTAATTAGAGTAAAATGTGCTTGTAAACACAGTCTTACGGGAAGCCACCGGCCGATGTCTCCTGTGTGAACCCAACCTCCTTCATCGAGAGCTTCCTTTGTCTTCTCAGGGTCTTTCAGATATCCCTTAAAAACGTTAGGACCCCTCACACACACCTGCCAGAAAACAACAAAACAACCTGTCAAATGTGTGAAAGAACACACACACACACACACCTGCCAGAAAACAACAAAACCACCTGTCAAATGTGAGAAAGAACACATGCAAACACACACACGCTCTCACACACACACACACACACTCACACACACCTGCCAGAAAACAACAAAACAACCTGTCAAATGTGAGAAAGAACACATGCAAACACACACACACTCACACTCAAAAAAGTAGAAATAAAAAAACTAATAATGATAACAAAAACACAGCAAAATTATTATAACTTTAACTAAAATTAAAGTGAAATCAGAAAGTATAAAACTAAAATCTAATTCAAAATAGGAACAAGATCTATCATAGTATATTAACACTGACACACACACACACACACCTCTCCCTCGCCATTAGCGGCATAATAGTTCATCTCTGCCACGTCCACCAGCTTGATGTCATTACAGGGCAGAGGAGCGCCAACATGACCTGCAAAACACCAGAAAACAGTCAACATACACAGGCAGAGAGTGTGTGTGTGTGTGTGTGTAAGAGTGTGTGTATGGTTGTGTGTGTGAGAGTGTGTGTGTGGTGTGAGAGACTGTGAGTGTGTGTGTGTGTGAGTGTGAGAGTGTGTGTCTGTGTTTGAGTGTGTGTATGTGTGTGAGTGTGAGATTGTGTGTTTGTGTGTGTGTGTGTGTGTGTGTGTGTGTGTGTGTGAGAGAGACTATGTGTGTGTGTGTGTGTAAAAATGTGGAAGGTTTTGTGTGAGATGGGTAGGTTTAGGAGTCGGGTTAGTGTGTGTGTGTGTGTGTGTGTGATGGGCAGGTTTAGGAGTCGGGTTAGTGTGTGTGTGTGTGTGTGTGTGTGTGTGTGTGTGTGTGTGTGTGATGGGCAGGTTTAGGAGTCGGGTTAGTGTGTGTGAGTGTGTGTGTGTGTGTGATGGGCAGGTTTAGGAGTCGGGTTAGTGTGTGTGTGTGTGTTTGATGGGTAGGTTTAGGAGTCGGGTTAGTGTGTGTGTGTGTGTGATGGGCAGGTTTAGGAGTCGGGTTAGTGTGTGTGATGGGCAGGTTTAGGAGTCGGGTTAGTGTGTGTGTGTGTGTGTGTGTGTGTGTGATGGGCAGGTTTAGGAGTCGGGTTAGTGTGTGTGTGTGTGTGTGTGTGTGTGTGATGGGTAGGTTTAGGAGTCGGGTTAGTGTGTGTGTGTGTGTGTGATGGGCAGGTTTAGGAGTCGGGTTAGTGTGTGTGTGATGGGTAGGTTTAGGAGTCGGGTTAGTGTGTGTGTGTGTGTGTGTGTGTGTATGTGATGGGCAGGTTTAGGAGTCGGGTTAGTGTGTGTGTGTGTGTGTGATGGGTAGGTTTAGGAGTCGGGTTAGTGTGTGTGTGTGTGTGATGGGCAGGTTTAGGAGTCGGGTTAGTGTGTGTGATGGGCAGGTTTAGGAGTCGGGTTAGTGTGTGTGTGTGTGTGTGTGTGTGTGTGATGGGCAGGTTTAGGAGTCGGGTTAGTGTGTGTGTGTGTGTGTGTGTGTGTGTGTGATGGGTAGGTTTAGGAGTCGGGTTAGTGTGTGTGTGTGTGTGTGTGATGGGCAGGTTTAGGAGTCGGGTTAGTGTGTGTGTGATGGGTAGGTTTAGGAGTCGGGTTAGTGTGTGTGTGTGTGTGTGTGTATGTGATGGGCAGGTTTAGGAGTCGGGTTAGTGTGTGTGTGTGTGTGTGTGTGATGGGCAGGTTTAGGAGTCGGGTTAGTGTGTGTGTGTGTGTGAGATGGGTAGGTTTAGGAGTCGGGTTAGTGTGTGTGTGTGTGTGTGTGTGTGTGATGGGCAGGTTTAAGTCAAGTCAAGTGTATTTATATAGCGCTTTTCACAATACAGATTGCATCAAAGCAGCTTCACAGCATTAAACCAAAATAACACAACAAGGTTGTTTCTAGTGTAAATTTATTGATTGATAAAATTAAATTAATATCCCCAAAATATCCCCAACTGAGCAAGCCAAAGGCAACAGTGGCAAGGAACCGAAAACTCCATCAAGTGACCTAATGGTGTCCTAAAACTCCATCAGGTGACCCAATGGAGAAAAAAAACCTTGGGAGAACCCAGGCTCAGTCGGGGGCCAGTTCTCCTCTGGCATTTATGAACTAGAGGTCGGATTGTAGTTTGAACAGTAAGATTTAAAATGTTATATGAATGCCTGGCTGAAGAGATGCGTCTTTAATCTAGTTTTAAACTGGGAGAGCGAGTCTGAGCAACGAACAGTATCAGGAAGGCTATTCCAGAGTTTTGGAGCTAAATGTGAAAATGCTCTCCCTCCTTTGGTGGATCTGGATATCCTAGGTATGACCAAAAGCCTCGAATTTATTGATCTTAAAGAGCGCGATGGATTATAGGGTGATAGAAGATCCGTTAAATAGACTGGAGCTAAGCCGTTTAGGGCTTTATAAGTCAGTAGCAATACCTTGTAATTGATACAGAACTTTATAGGTAGCCAATGTAGTGATGATAAAATCGGTGTTATATGATCATATTTTCTTGATCTAGTAAGAACTCTAGCGGCTGCATTTTGGACTAACTGTAGCTTGTTTATTGAGGATGCAGGACAACCGGCCAACAAAGCATTACAGTAATCTAGTCTCGAGGTCATGAATGCATGAACTAACTTTTCTGCATCGGAAACTGATAGCATGTTACGTAGCTTAGCAATGTTTCTAAGGTGGAAAAAGGCTGTTCTTGTAACATATGAAATATGATTTTCAAAAGACAGGTTGCAGTCTAGTATAACACCCAGGTCTTTTACTGTAGAGGATAAAGTAACAGGACATCCTACGATGTTAAAATTGTATTGTGAGAGGTTTTGTGGGCGTTTTTTTGAACCGATAAGTATTACCTCTGTCTTGTCTGGATTTAATAAAAGAAAATTACGCGTCATCCAATCTTTGATATCTTTAACACATTCTGTCAATTTGGATAATTTAGCGTTTTCATCCGGCCGTGATGAAATATATATTTGAGTGTCATCAGCATAACAATGGAAACTAATTCTAACTAAGAGGGCCCAACACAGATCCCTGCGGCACTCCATAGTTTACTGGAGTTATGATCGATTTTTCTCCATTTAAGGAGACAAAATGGTAGCGGTCAGATAAGTATGATCTGAACCAGCTTAATGCTTGTCCTTGAACACCAGTATAATTTTGTAGTCGATCTAAGAGTATTGTGTGATCTATAGTATCGAACGCAGCACTTAGATCAAGTAAAACTAGTATTGAGATACAGCCTTGGTCAGAAGCTAAAAGTAAATCATTTGTGATTTTAACGAGCGCAGTTTCAGTGCTATGATGCGGCCTGAATACAGACTGAAACTTTTCATAGATATCATTTTCTTGCAAGAAAGAGCCCAGTTGAGCGGACACCACTTTTTCTAATATTTTAGACATAAATGGAAGATTTGAAATGGGTCTATAATTTGCTAGATTATTAAGATCTAATTGTGGTTTCTTAATGAGAGGTTTTATAACTGCCAGTTTAAATGTTCTAGGAACATGACCTAAAGATAAAGATGAGTTAAATAATATTGAGGAGAGGCTCTTCCACTACAGGTAACACTTCTTTCAGTAGTTTAGTTGGTATAGGATCTAATAAACATGTTGTTGTTTTAGATGAAGTGATGTTTATTTAACTCTTTTTGTTCTATAGTTGTAAAGCACTGTAATTGTTCTTGCGGGGTGATAATTGAGGCTGAATTATAAGGTGCGATTGAAGATTGAACGTTTACAATTGTGGTTCTGATGCTTTCTATTTTCCCAGTGAAGAAGTTCATGAAATCATTACTACTAAACTGTAACGGGATATTTTGTTCGGGTGACTTCTGTTTATTTGTTAGTCTAGCCACGGTGTTAAATAAAAACCTAGGATTATTTTGATTATTTTCTATTAGTTTGCGGAGGTGCTCGGCCCTTTAGGAGTTGGGTTAGTGTGTGTGTGTGTGTGTGTGTGTGTGTGATGGGCAGGTTTAGGAGTCGGGTTAGTGTGTGTGTGTGTGTGTGTGTGAGATGGGTAGGTTTAGGAGTCGGGTTAGTGTGTGTGTGTGTGTGTGTGATGGGCAGGTTTAGGAGTCGGGTTAGTGTGTGTGTGTGTGTGTGTGTGTGTGTGTGTGTGTGATGGGCAGGTTTAGGAGTCGGGTTAGTGTGTGTGTGTGTGTGTGTGTGTGTGTGTGTGTGTGTGTGTGTGTGTGTGTGTGTGTGATGGGCAGGTTTAGGAGTCGGGTTAGTGTGTGTGTGTGTGTGTGTGTGTGTGTGTGTGTGTGTGATGGGCAGGTTTAGGAGTCGGGTTAGTGTGTGTGTGTGTGTGTGTGTGTGTGTGTGTGATGGGCAGGTTTAGGAGTTGGGTTAGTGTAAGGGGAGAGAAAATACAGTTTGTACAGTATAAAAACAATTACGTCTATGCAAAGTCCCCATAAAACACAAACACAACATGTGAGTGTGTGTGTTAGTGTGAGTGTGTGTGTGTGTGTGTGTGTGTGTGTGTGCATGCATGTGAGTGTGTTAGAATGCGTGTGTACCTGCAATCCAGTCTCCTGGTAGTGTAACGGTGCTGCCGGCAGTGCATTCGGTCTGTCCGTATCCTTCATAAAACTGCGAGACGACAACATTTACCTCACAGCACTGTGGTAAAACACATGTAAATGTGTGTGTTAAGAGTTAAACTGCACCTGGCAGCCCAACGCCGCTCGCAGGAACGTGAGAACCGGCGCTGACACCGGTGCGGCTCCAGTCACCATCATCCGCACGCGCCCTCCAACACTGGCCTACAGGGGGCAGCACACACACACACATCAACACACTCATGTACACAACACTGGCCTACAGGGGGCAGCACACACACACACATCAACACACTCATGTACACAACACTGGCCTACAGGGGGCAGCACACACACACACATCAACACACTCATGTACACAACACTGGCCTACAGGGGGCAGCACACACACACACACACACACACACATCAACACACTCATGTACACAACACTGGCCTACAGGGGGCAGCACACACACACATCACTGTACACAACACTGGCCTACAGGGGGCAGCACACACACACACCAACACACACATGTACACAACACTGGCCTACAGGGGGCAGCACACACACACATCACTGTACACAACACTGGCCTACAGGGGGCAGCACACACACACATCACTGTACACAACACTGGCCTACAGGGGGCAGCACACACACACACATCAACACACTCATGACACACTCATGTACACAACACTGGCCTACAGGGGGCAGCACACACACACACACATCAACACACTCTGTACACAACACTGGCCTACAGGGGGCAAATTCAAGTGTTTTGTATGAATCTGTATTTCCCTATTGTTATTGTTACTGCAATAAAGCAGGTCAATAATACCTGGACTTTCTTAAAGATGATCTTGTCCCAGATACTGTCTCTCCTCATGATCCCGCTCAGCATCTCGGACTGTTTCCTCCTGAAAGCGAACTCCAGCACGCGTCTCTTCAGGGAACTGTTGGCCTGACCATAGATCTGAGAGACGAGAGAGGCTTCACTGCGTCATCTCACACACACACACGGATCATAACCGGGAAGGGTTACCACATATTTCCCTCGGGACAAAATTACTATTTTATTGTTATTTTAATTACAAAAAGTAAACAAATCAATCAAGAAATATTACTACTGTACTGTAAAATAATACATTTAGTATTTAATTATTATTATTATTATTATTATTCAAAATAATATTTGTATGTACTTATTTTAATGATTACTATTTAACTATTGTAATAATATTATTGCACTGTAAAATAAAAATGTGTAATCATAATAATAATAATAATAATAAATTATTATTATTATTATAAATTAAATCAATAAAGAAATATATTACTATTGTAATACTATTGTAAAAAAAAATTATCATTAATAATGAATAAAATAATAATAATAAATATTTTATAGTACTTATATTAGTACTAATATTAGTATTTTATAGTAAATATTTAATAATACATTATTATTTCTATTATTCAAAATAATATATTTATTTGAGTATTATTATTTTAATTATAAACAAATCAATAAAGAAATATTACTATTGTACTGTAAAATTTAGTATTTAATTATAATTATTCAAAATAATATTTGTATTTACTTATTTTAATAAGAAATTAAACGCATCAATAAAATAAATATATTACTATTGTAATAATATTGCACTGTAAAATAAAAATGTGTAATCATAATAATAATAAATCATTTTTATTATTATAAATTAAATCAAGAAATATTACTATTGTAATAATATAGTAAAATAAAAATTCATCATTAATAAATAAAATATTAAAAATAAATATTTTATAGTAATAATTAAATATTTTGTTATTTTAATTATAATATAAAATAATTATAGTTATAATACATTATTATTTTTATTATTTAGAATAATATTTTTATTTTAGTAGTATTATTATACAATTAAACAAATCAATATATTACTATTGTAATAATACTATTACATTGTAAAATAAAATAAGTGCTTGATCATAATAATCTATATTTTAAAATAATAATAATATTTTATAATATTTATATATTTTAAAGTTATTAATTATAATTATTATTTGAATTATTAATTAATATTATTAAAATATTATTATTATTTTAAAATATATTATTTATGTATATTATTATGATCAAATACTTATTCATATTAATATTAAATAATAATAAAAAATAATTATTTTTGTTATTATTTTAATAATGGCTGCACGATATTGAAGAAAAATGCAATAACTGGTTGAATAATGAGATATTCGATATGTCATTCGATATTGCTTTAAGTCTGTAAAATACATTTTAATTATGTTTATGCATTTTAAATGTATTTAGAAAAAGCAGCAGTTTTTCCCCCTCTGCTTTACGCACATGGGTCATGCTTTCGGCAAGAAAATATGAAAATCAATATAAATATGCAAAATTACAATCCTGTTTCCAGTAGCGAGTTTAAGCCAGTCTCTGATCTGTGTTCTCACCCTGTCAAACATGCGGTTCAGCAGACGAGGAACCACAGGGAATACGGTGGGCTTCAGGGTCGTGAGGTCGTCCATCAGAGAGCGGATGTCACCCTGGAAGAATCCGATGCGAGCGCCGTGCACCAGAATCACACCCTGGGGAACAGCGGATTATCCAAATCAGAGATAATGCATTTACTGAAAACAAAGCTTGAATAAAGAAAAGCGCCCTGAACTTGCCTGTACGACTCTCTCGAACATGTGTGCCAGCGGCAGGTAGGAGATGTGCGCGTCCTGAGGGCTGATGGGACAAGCCATCTGGAAGACAAAAGTGATGTTTTTAGGGATGCACGATATATCGGCCATCATATCGGTTCATTTTTAATGTTATCGTTATCAGCCAGATCAGAAAATTTGTCCGATATATTAAAGCCGATAAATAATGTATTATTTCCTTCAGCTGAAACACTTCAGATGCGCAACTGTTCAACATGATGGGTTTGAATTGCTTGAAATATGATTGGAATCACTTCAAAAAAGGAAAATACAGTAAAGTGATACAAGTCTGTCATATCGGCTACATAAAATTATCATGAGAACATCATTATAATTGTGTTTGAGACATGGATTTAATGGTGAGGCTTTTGTTTTTGTAATCAGGCTCTCAAAAATTATATAAAAATTTGGATTTAGATTTATCGGCCAATATATCGGTTATCGGCTTTGAAATATAAAGAATTATCGGTTATCGGCTAAAATGTTCATATCGGTGCATCCCTAGATGTTTTATCCTAAATATTCAGAAACGGTAACATATTATCACAGGTCCAGTCACTCTGGAGGATGGTGCTTGCAAATAAATTATTACATTTAACTCTTTTCCCACAATTTTCACTATTATACGGTAGGGGGCGCTATTACACATCTTCTGAAAGAGTAGAGAATCTACAGATCAAAACACAGTTGAAGAAGAAGCAGAAACGATATGTAAAATAACACGAGCATCAATATTAAACAGCATATAAATCAATGAAAGTTATGTAAAATAAGAAACATATCCACATTCAAGTGTTGATTAAAAAAGAATGCATTAAGCTAGAATAAAACTAAACTAAAGTTTTGATATATTGTATGTTCAGATATTCATGCAACAAAATATTCTGGGGGCCATTATTATATATATATATATATATATATATATATATATATTTTTTTTTTTTTTTTTTTTTTTTTTTTTTTTGAGATACTTATTTGAGATACTATTATAGTTTATAGCTTTTATTTGCATATTTTCCGGTTTCATTTTAATTTTAGTTCAAGTTTTAGTAATTTTGTTGTGTGTTTTTATCATTTTTATAAGTTTTAATTTTTCTATTTACACATTTTTTATTCAATTTTTTTTTTTTTTAACTTACTTAGAAATATTGCCAAGGCAAATAGTTTTTGTGTGTGTTTTTTTTAAAATTGTTTCTATATATATATATATATATATATATATATATATATATATATATATATATAGTCCCAGCACCTAAAAATGTGATATAGGGTTATATAATGTGTTATATACTCTTATATATCTTATATAGTGTGATTATACGAGACGGTACCTGTGTGAGCCGCTGGAAGGCCGCAGTGTTAGACACGATGTTCTTGTGGGTGAGCATCGCCCCTTTAGGGTTTCCTGTGAGAAACACAGACCAAACCAGAGATGTTGAGTTTATCATGGCATTCAAATCACATGTGCTTTTATTATGTGAGCAAAAACAGTGTGGAATCAACAATTAATTATAGAGTTTGGCTTCATTATCAAAAATGAAGCAAATGAAAAATGAAATCCCACAACTGGTAAGTAACAGACGTATGATGCAAACGTCATCATACCTGTGGTTCCACTTGTAAAACAAATAATGGCCAAATCATCAGGCTGAGGCGGCTGTGAACACAGTGTATACAGAGAGGATTCAGAAAATATAGAGAATTATATGAGAACATTTAAAAAACTGAAAAAGAAACTATGGTACTGACCGCAGGACGCTGGCGATGGGTCTTGCCGATATTCTGTAAGTGGAAGAGAAACTCATTTAATTAAATGGAGACGGAGGAAGTTCAGCGAAAGAGGAAGAAGCTGCAGACATGAGTGCGGTTTGTGTTTGAGGTGAACACTGAGGAAACACAGACTGACAGAAGTCAAACACAGCGAGCTCAACTCATCTCACTCAGGGAGATACACAACTGAAGCAGCACATCACAACTCACAGTGGGAATCAGGGTTTCCCAAACTGCAGGGGTGTAAGATGATATAAAAAGCAAACAATTAAATAATACAATTAAAATAAATAAATACAATTTAAATTAATTAATTAATTAATAAAAAAGAATAAACTAAAAACAATCAAAATAAAACATTAACTAAATATGTGTGTATATATATATTTAAAAAAAATAAAATAAAAAAATATATAAATATATATATATATACACACATACATATATTATATTTTTAAATATTCATTTATTATATATATATTAATATATTAATTATATATATAATTTTTTGTTTTTTGGACTATATATCAGAGAACCATGTTTTTCTGTTTTTAAATTATTGAAATACTAACTTAAAATCTCAAGTAAATATTTTAAATCAGCTGACAAAAAAAAAAGTGAATCCCTGGTTTAAGGAAAACTTTCCAGAAAGTACAAGCAACTACTATTGAAAGAAAGAATAAAACTTGCTTAAAACTGCAGTGTCAGACACACGAACAAAGATCAAACCAGTGTGAAATGTTCTGCCATGTGATCATGGCTAATTGCTTAATTAAAACATTCATTAAAATAACACTAACAAAAAACAAAACTAAATGTGGTATTAGCATGTGTTTTTGGACTGGCATGGATTTTTGTTCCTATGATATTCCTGAAGTGAAATGAAGTGCCATGCAAATGTTATGGCACAAGAATAAGATAATCATGCATATGATAATCAATCATGCATATGATAATCAATCATGCACATCCATCATTAGCCATGCTTTCATCCAAAGTTACGAATTTAACTTTTGGAATATGGCATAAAACATCTGTGAATAAAGCGGCGTTTCCATCCCATGTGTTCAAGAGAACAAAATCGTCACTTCCTGGAAAATTGGTGGGAAATAGGGCTGGGTAAAAAATATCGATTTCTTGATTTTAATCAATTCTCATTTTTACGAACCGATATCGATTCTTAAATCCCAAGAATCGATTAGTCATCCTGTTTTCAGCTGATGAATGAATGTAACACTGTAGCGCGCATCCCATCCAATAAATCGCAATAATCTTTGTGCTTTGTTACTATTGATATGAAACAAAGTCTCAGATTTCAAATTACGTCCATTTTCGTACGAAATTTTAAAATATAAATACCGCTGTTTTGGCGCTGTTATATATTCATTATAATTTTTAATGTTCTTCAATATTTAATGCATGTTTGAATAAATCTGGCAGGTTTTTATGACAGCCACCATTTAAATGTTTATATAACTTTATTATTATAAAAATAAATAAAAGTGTAATTTAAGTATTTGCATACAAATCAGTTCATTTTTACCTTCAATATTATAGTAGGCTACAACTGACTCTCATAGTTTACAGCATTAGTTCAGAGATTTGTTTTCCTTGAGAAAATTTGCCATGTATTGTACCTGATATCCAAAATAATCAATATTGAATCGAATCGGAATCGAAATTGAATCGAATTGCAAGCTTGTGAATCAGTAAACACTGTCATGTTCTCTTGTGTTCGGATGCTGGTGTTTGAGAACTCAATCATGTGAGACGCTTCTGGAAGGAGTTAAACCGAATCATTGATGATAGACTTTGGCTCGGGCGTTTCAGAAACACCAAATCTGAGATGCTGCGATGTGATTGGTCCACTGGTTAGTCCAGTTATCCAATCACAGCCTCTGCCGAGTGTGTTGTTGTGCATCGGTAAAATGTGTTTCCATCGTAGTTTATGCATGTCTTCTTATCAGATAAAAAAATAATCATGTGCCTAAACTGAGCACACACGTTTTTTTATGCACAATTTATGTGTATTATTGGCCTTTTTATGCAATATACCAAAATTTGAATAAAAATAGGTAGATTGAAACCGACTGAAACACACCAAATAAGTTGTTTCTATAAATAGCCGTTTAAATGTCACTGCGTTCTGAGAGCAAACGATCCAGACAAACAAACACCACCAGACACACACACACACATCGATCTCGCTCAGTGAGGTCAAGCAAAGATTTGAGCAGACAGTCTGTGGTTTATTCACCTCTGCGTCTCTCAGACTGATGATGTCGATGCCGCACTGCTGTCCTCGGCTCACCAGATCAGCCTCGAAGTCTTGGATGAGGATCAGGGTTTTGAGCGAGTGCTGTTTGCCGGAAACACAGTCCAACAGCAGCCTGGCCTTCTCGGGTATGTCACACACCACTGTAGAGATACAGGCTGCAAAGCACACACACAGATGCACATGCATGACGCATATCTGCATGCATACTAAATCAATGACTGATAAATAGACCATTTCAAGATCAAACTGCATGAGAAACTGACGTACTTTTGTCGAGGACGTAGCTTATGGCGTCTGTGCCCAAGGTGTCGTACAGAGGAACTGATATCAGAGAGTATGTGTAACAGGCCAGCTCTGAAATCGTCCACTGAGGGAAAGATTTATGATATTAGACACAAAATATTCACAATCTCTAACAGGCAGAAGATGAACGGCACAATCCATAAGAGTGTTGGAGGAAAGAAAACACACACAGATGTTTTCAGTGCGATCTGCTGGTCACACATGCAGAATACAAAATTAAAGGCAGGAGTTTTTAATATTGTCATTTCAATTTCAATTTGAGATTCATTTTTATCCTTTAAAGGTGAAGTGTGTAATTTTTGCACCATTAGCAGCACCAAACAGAATAATTAATTAAGTGAAGAAAATTATACATTTTTATTTTAATGGTTTAATTATTAATAAATAATAAATAATTATATATATATATATATATATATATATATATATATATATATATATATATGTGTGTGTGTGTGTGTGTGTGTATGTGTGTGTGTGTGTGTGTGTGTTTGTGTGTGTATTATATATTATATAGGATTTAAAAAAAAAATACTTTAAAAAATACATAAAAACAAAAATTAAACTTAAATAACAAAAGTTTAAATAATTCAATAAATAATAAAGAGGTTTTTTTTAACTGTCATTGGTCAGACAAAGACTCAAAAACTGATGCTACTTGATAGAAAAAGTACTTGAAGTACTCTAATAAAAAAGAATTACACACTTTGAATAAGTTTTATAATTTAATTCATATTTATAATTTATATCATTGATTTAAATCTGGTTAAACACCTAAACACACTGTAAAAAAAATAAATTATCATCAACTTTTTATCTTTTGTCAAATCAACTTAGATTCACCAATTTTGTTCAGATAACATAATATTTTGAGTTTTGGTTGATTCTACTATTAATTTGGGTAATAAAGGCCATATCTCTGAGCTCTGACCTCTGGTCTGTTCTGGGAGAAGATGCCAATGTACGGGTCTCCGTTTTTCGAGTGTCCTTTGTGTAGAAATGCCGATCCCAAATTCTCCGCTCGCTCAATCACCTGAGGAAGACCACATGACGAATAACGCAACCAAAGAAAACGATCAGTTAAATGCAGTTCACTGTACACAAGAAGGGGGGAGAAAATAAAGCAAAAGATCAGAGAGTACCATAAATATGTTTAAATTCAATTAAATTTCCTTATGATAATAACCCTGGTGCATCCATACATTTATGCATTTGATCATTCCCTGGGAATCGAACCCATGACCTTGACTTTTCCAGTGTCATGATACAGGAATGCAGTATCATGTGCAGTTTAACAAGAAACTAATCATCTGAGAAGCCAGGAATGTAAATGTGTAGTTAACCAGAACAGTCTGAATGTGTAGTTAACCAGAACAGTCTGAACACCTGTGTCAGTGCGACCTTTACAACCGTGTGGACAATCTCCAAAACCTGCACTAAAGTGCTCTGAAATCCCAAACCAGCTTCTCTACCGGTGTGTGTGCGGGACGCTCTGATTACACATAACATGACACACACTGAAGGAACACAGTGTCTCTCTGCACGAGTCCTTCAAAGCAGAGGACGAATTACTTCACAGGTTTTACAGCGTGCTGGATGTCAGTCCAGGGACTGGAGTTATTATGTTAAGTTATTATGAAATAACCAGGTAACTTATTAACCTGAGAGCTAAGAGAAGAGCAAACGTGAGCTACGATACATTCCCGTGCTCAATAATAAAGATAGGCGGATGGCTAGGCGGCAGTGCGAAAGACTTTCCGGATTTTATATTAGTACTTTTATGTCTTGCAAATGTAAATATTTGGTTTTCTGTGATGCACTGAATGTTGTGAATTCAGCTGAGATTTAACCCTCTGGTGCTGTTCATCATTTTTGACTGAAAAAGTTTAAGTTTAGGTTTTTTTTGTTGAATTTTTTACTTCATCAGAATGATGCAAAACTTGGTTAAAGGTTTTGGCACTTGCTGTGTGAACTCTCACACACTCACACTCTCTCACACTCTCTCACACTCTCTCACACTCTCTCACACTCTCTCACACTCTCTCACACTCTCACACTCTCTCACACACTCTCTCGCACTCTCACTCTCGCGCACTCTCGCGCACTCGCGCGCACTCGCGCGCTCTCTCGCACTCACGCTCACACTCTCTCGCACTCTCTCGCACTCTCTCGCACTCTCTCGCACTCTCTCACACTCTCTCACACTCTCTCACACTCTCTCACACTCTCTCACACTCTCTCACACTCTCTCACACTCTCTCACTCTCTCGCACACTCTCTCACACTCTCACACTCTCGCACACTCTCACTCTCGCACACTCTCGCACACTCTCTCGCACTCTCTCGCACTCTCTCGCACTCTCGCGCACTCTCGCGCGCTCTCTCGCACTCACGCTCACACTCTCTCGCACTCTCGCGCACTCTCGCGCACTCTCGCGCACTCTCGCGCACTCTCGCGCACTCTCGCGCACTCTCGCGCACTCTCGCGCACTCTCGCGCACTCTCGCGCACTCTCGCGCACTCTCTCGCACTCACTCTCTCGCACTCTCGCGCACTCTCTCGCACTCTCTCGCACTCACGCTCACTCTCACACTCTCTCACACTCTCTCACACTCTCTCACACTCTCTCACACTCTCTCACACTCCCCCACACTCTCTCACACTCTCTCACACTCTCTCACACTCTCTCACACTCTCTCACGCTCACACTCTCTCACACTCTCTCACACTCACGCTCACTCTCACACTCTCTCACGCTCACACTCTCGCTCACACTCTCGCTCTCACACTCGCTCTCACACTCGCTCTCACACTCGCGCTCACACTCCCTCTCACACTCCCTCTCACACTCACTTGGTACTGCAGCCAAACAAAATCTTCCTGAAAGCTAATTTTTTTGAGATATCAACCTCAAATTTGGAACACAACTTGTGTTGAAAATTATGAACAAATTATTGAATGTCACCGTTTCTAGCAAAAATGTGTTTCTGAATTAATAGCTGCTTCACTTTTTTTTTTTTTAAATGCATACATTTTTGTATTGAGGTTAATGAAAACATCAGAAGCAGCAGAAAAATCTTGACACTGTGAATCACTAAGAGTTAAATATGTCCAAAAGTGCACATCAATTACAGAAGAGTGTATAAAACAGATACGGATACATAAGTGTTGTATACCTCTGAGTACGAAAGCCATTCATACGGCTGCTTTGGTTTTCTGGATCCCAGGCAGGGGCCGTTTTCTGAAATGGAAACATAAATGCATCACATTTACAGCCGTTTGCATTTTGCAACAGTTGTTTTTATGTATTCAACATAATGTGACTACTTTACCACAGGTTGACATCACATTTCATTGCAAAATATAACTATACTATTGGCCAGATTTTTATATAAAGTTGGATATACGCACATAATATATATATATAAATAATATAACAAATCTTGACTGCATCGTCCAAAATTTTTTTTTAAACTATATTATCATCCAGCTCAAAGCTGCTAAATTATCAGGCATGAAGATATTATTACATAAAGATATATTTTACAAAGTCTTGATGTTGTTTCAGGCTCTACTAGAACAGGTTTTCCTGCTTGAATGTTGATTATTTTCCTCATATTCTCCATTGTTGCAGCTCCTCTCTTCCCAGTCTGTCAGTAACGCTCTGTTTAGTTCCTGTCTCTATGAAGCCCCTCCTTCTGAAAAGCACACTGTGCTCTGATTGGTCGGCTGGATCAGTGTGTTGTGATTGGTCGAGCGCTTCGAGTGTGTTTGGGAAATGTCCCGCCTCTTACCATAACCACCAGTTTAACACACTACTAACTAACTCAACCAGGCCCCGCCCCTTTATTCTGCACATTAATTATTATAATGAGGAATATTGTGACGTGTTCGTTCCCGGAAGAAACTCAAGACTACAATGGAGGCGTTTCAGGAGTTCAGAAACACTGACACTGATATAGAGAAGAACTGTGGGACTTTGCAGAGCTTTATCATGATCAAACTGCAACATTACACACTGAAGAGAGTTCAGCATGTGAAAAAGCATATTTCCGTTTCGCCATCATGATTTTCTTTAAAGCTGCTTTGAAACAATGTGTACTGTGAAAAGACTCGATATGACATTCTAAGAGACGTGACGATATCAGTCCTCAAACTGAAGCTTTAAAGGGTTGAAATAAGGAGTGTAACAATATATCGCAATACCAAAATGCAACAATATGTATCATGGATAGTGACAATATATATTGTGTATAATTCACCCAAAATAAAAATTACTGTGTGAGAAAAAAATTCAAGTTTACAGAGTTTTAGTGTCAGTACTACATTAAACTACTATATATAATGTTGAATATATATGTTATAATGCAATGAGGGAATATTTGTGGGTCTTGGTAATGCTAAATGTCTTGATACCAGTAAAAAGTGGCCGACATTATGTTAAATATATCTAGTCAGTGACAGAGATCAAGCATATTCGTCTAAAATAATTCTGTATTTTCATCTTCAGAATCATGAATATTGTTATTCTGGTGTCTCTATTGTCCTGTGCTTTGGGTTTCCAAGCCTATTCATTTCCACCCCAATGTAATACCAAATTTAGCATTTTAATCAACAGTCCATTTTTTGTTAATCTTTTACCATATGTCTTGGAGTATCGCAATAATATCGTATCGTGAGTTCAGTATCGTGATATGTATCATGAGGGTCTTGTTACACCCCTAGTTGAAATAAAACTGAAGAGTACGTACTCGACTCCCTCAGGCCCCTGTGAAAGCACTCATACATGGTCTTGGCATCTTCGTAGAAATGGGTCATGAGCTGGTCTCCGTTTAAAACTGCACTTCGACGAGCGAACTCTCCACCCTGATTGGCCAAAACACAAATGCAACCATTAAATACGTTTAATGTCAAATCTGTGATTGCAATGCCAGGATTTGAGTTCACTCACCGGGAGCTCCACCGACTGCATGCGCAGGTCACAGGGCGGTTTGAGGGCTTTGGGTCTCGTGGCGTACCAGTACGCCGTGACCGCCGTGAACGCGCCCATGCCGAGGAGTGTGTTGGTGGAGAGACCACGGAAATAATCCCGGACCTCGGAGAACTCGGGGATCCTCATCTGCTTCAACAGCTCGTGTGCCTGCATGACTACAGCCGACTGAATCTGTGGAGGACAGCAGGGTTTACATTACATACTGCAGGGAGAGGTTTAGTTTAGTTTAACATTACTGTTCATTCTCTTGGACACTGGTATCGTACATAAATACAGATTCAGATTGTTTTATTTAGTGCCATGTCAGCATTCAATCTATTTTCATGGCAAAAATTCAACTACACAAATACAAATATCATATAAATACAATTAAAACCAAACAAACAAAAACAGCAAGTCATATTATACAAGATTTTTTTTAAATTAACACATGATCGTACATAAATGCATCATAAATACTTACATATTAACAAACACAGAATTTCACTACTTGTATAATTCTAAGCATCCCACAATAATATTAAAGTGCTATAATGCTATTTTAAAGGCTCCTAATGTTGTTTTAGAGTCCTTACAACATGTTTACATGCATTCAAAGTCAAAAAACACTTTATTTTTCTCATAATATCCATGTCCGCTTCGATCAAGGATTCAGTCTCTCTAAGCCCCGCCTCTCTAAGAGCTGCTCTGCTCTGATTGGTCAGAAAGCAAACGCTCATTATCATATCTGAATCTCAGCTCTTGATCTCAGTGATACGAACAGTAACGATGCCGTGAGTTTTACCGTATCAATCTCAGAAAACAGCGTCTTCACGACATGAACAACACGAACCAAACTCTTCCAGTCTCAGATACACTACAGTGTTTGAGGGTCAAATGAGACATATATTAAATGGTAAAGTATTTATACTTAATGCTAGTATTTGTTGCATTGCTTTACATTTTTTGTTGATGTCCATTTTAAAACGTAATGAGAAACTAATGCTAATTATTATGGAAGATCCTACAAAAAAAAAAAAACTAAAAAGAAAAGGTAATTGTGTTTATTTGCCATGTAAATAATGTCACAATCCGACAACAAATAAAATCCAATAAAATGCTTAAGTCATGCAAAATATAAAATTATATATTTTCTTTTGATTTTTTGGATGAAAATCAAAGGAAATATGAGAAATATTAAAATACCCACTACCAAGACAATGTGGAAATTTGCTTATTTTCCTCCAATGGTTAAAAAAATCAGTTCAGTAAAATCTTTTTTTATTGGCACATTATTATGCTATAAAATCCTGTCAAGTGTTTTGAAATGTTGTGTCGAGCAATCAGTTGGTGAACTGTGACATTATCTAAACCAATCAGTGATGAAGGGTCAAACTCAAGCAACTATCAAATGTTGTGTAAGGTTATGATGTTAATCTACTACACCTGTAATTCAACTCAAATGAAACCTTAACAGTAGTCTCAACACTCCTCTAACATGTCATTACACCTTACACAACTTCACAAAACCAGCAGCAACTTGTGTTCACAAAATGTTCATTGTGTCGAAATGTTCATGTGCTGATTCATGACCCAGACATGTTCTTGTGGGATTAATTATGATTCACCCACACTATAAAAAAACATGACAAATAAAACAAAAATGACTGTAGTACATTTTACAAGAAAATATATTTCCGTTTTTCTACTTCAAAATTACGTTTACATGTTATTTGCAGTTTCTTCATAAATATTTATGAATTTTATTGGCAATTTCTGAGAAAACATTTTTCAAAGTAAATCCCACACAGGGATATTATTATAACTGAAACCAAAACTATTAAACTAAAAACATTTCTAAAAAGTGCTAACTTTTACCCTATTTAATACCTTTTTTTTAAATACCTATTTTATTTCAGCTAGTTTCCAGTTTTCATTTAGTTTAACTTGATTTACTCAAACTAAAACTAAATAAATAAAAAAAAACATAAAAATGACAACAACAAAAAAAACACAATTATTGAAACTTTAACTGAAATTAAAATGAAAACAGAAAATATAAACAAAATCTAATTGAAAAATAATAATAAAAACTATAAAAGATACCAAAATAACACCCATTTTTTTCCAATGCTTTGTTTTGGCTATATCTCACAATTCTGATTTTATATCTTGCAATTTCGAGTTTATATCTCGCAATTCTGACTTTATAACTTGCAATCTCACAATTTTGACTTTATAACTTGCAATTTCAAGTTTATATCTCGCAATTCTGACTTTATAACTTGCAATCTCACAATTCTGACTTTATAACTTGCAATTTCGAGTTTATATCTCGCAATTCTGACTTTATAACTTGCAATCTCACAATTTTGACTTTATAACTTGCAATTTCAAGTTTCTATCTCGCAATTCTGACTTTCTGAATTGCAAAATAGAAACTCGCAATTGCGAGAAAAAAGTCAGAATTGCAAGAAAAAAGACAGAATTACAAGTTGATATCTTTATAATTGCAATTGTGGAAAAAAAGTCTGAGTTTATATTGCGCAGTTATGAGAAAAAAAGAAAAAGGAAGAAAAAAAAGAGTCAGAACAGTGAGATAAAAAGATTATTCTGTGGCGGAAACAAGCATCCATCAAACACTGAAGTGGCCCAACTAAACATTATGATCATATTCAAATCAATTATTATAAGTACAACAAGTTTCATCTGGAACAAGCTAACACACTTAGCATCAGCAGCATTAGGTAAGAGATGTGAGTCACCTTCGCCAGCTATGCTATATGTGATTCATGCTAAACCGTGCGAGGACGCATTACTCCTTTAACCTCTCACCCACTTCTATTCTTACTGCCCCGGGGTAAAACGTCCTGACACACACACACACACACACACACACACACACACACAGCATGAAACACTAGTAAACTCAAGCATGAGTGCATACAAACAACACAAAGAGTTAAATCCTGCTAAAATCAATATGCTTTCATTCAGAATCAAAATGAAAATACTAAATCATTCGTTATGTTCTGTCAAAAGTAATTTGTACTATGAAATATAGCTTATTAAACCCCTCAGCACAGACCAAAACATGTCTGACTGTCCTTCATCACAGTACAGCTGCTGACAGCAAAGGCACAGAACACACACACACACACTTCATCTGAGACTAACAGAATAAGGTGCGTCCAAACGTAAGTGCCGGTGTGTCTCCTGCACACACATAACCACTGACACCTACAACACACACACACACACACACACACACACACACACACTTCACCTGAGACTAGCAGAATAAGGTACGTCCAAACGTGACCACTGCAACACGAAGGTGAAATGAATGCCCAGGTGAAGGTAACAGCGGTTCAGTCTGAACAACTACAGCTTGAGTTTATGTGCAGCCGAGGCTCAGACTCCTTATTGGACACACACACTCTTAGAACCTGCTGTCTCAGCCAATCACAGAGCAGGAAGTCCAACGAGCAACCGACCAATAGTAAAACAGACACAACTGACTAGATATGATAACTGTGTCAATACTTAAACAAGAAAGACAGGCTGATTACATCAGGCTGTGATAAAAGTCCTATGATTAGACGACCAACGTTACAAATGCTTCAAAATACACCACAGTTCAAAAGTTTGGGGTCAGTAAGATTACAAAATGTGTTTTATTCAGCAATGACGCATTAAATTGATCAAAAGTGACATTGCAAAAGATTTCTATTTCAAATAAATGCTGTTCTTTTGAACTTTCTATTCAGCAAAGATTTGATAATAATCATAAATGTTTCTTGAGCAACAAATCATATTAGAGTGATTTCTGAAGGATCATGTGACACTGAAGACTGGAGTAATGATGCTGAAAATCCAGCTTTGATCACAGGAATAAATTACATTTTACCATAAATTCACATTAGAAAACAGCTGTTTCGATTTGTAATAATATTTCACAATATTACTGATTTTACTGTATTTTTTGATCAATTAAATGCAGCCTTGGTGGTGATCAAAAACATTAGGAAATTTCAGCTTTTAATGTTGTTTATATGTCTGTGTGGTGTTTTTAATATGCAAATCATGTGTAAATTCATAAGTCGACACCATTGCTGAGTATTTTCTCCTTAAAACTGCAGTGAACCAAAGACAGTCTCAAAAACACGCTTTGAAATCGCTGGTGTTTCTGACGTCACAAACTACCTTGTAACCAATCAGATCAACGTGTGATCGTCAATGAGTGGATCTCTGAGCTGAGTGAGTGAGTGGAGGCGGGGCTCATTTGCATATTCATAGAGCCGTGCATACTAAATGAGGCAAGGGTGTCGAGTTACATTCAAGATATTTTAAGGCATGTAATTTCGGTGATCAAAGATGAGTTTTAAGGGATACAATTATTGACTACAGGGTCAAAGGTTAAATCGGCCTAGCTGATATCGCTCAATCACTACCTATGATAGCATCACGCTTCCGTTTATTTATCGACTATTTCCTCGTAATCTCACGGGTTTGGTGTCGACCCGACAAGAGGAGCTGATAAATACAAACACAGTCTCATTCCACTGCGCTTTCCAGGGCAAAGGTAACGTGACCACGTCCTTTAAACTCCGGCTGTGACGGGCGAGACCAATGACAGACCCTCGGGCCGCTCACCCGAGGGCCGGCGAACCCTCCCCTGCTGCTATTTAAAAACAGTGGCACAACAAATGGAAAACAGTGGCATGAGGTTGAGTGGAACAGATCCAGATATATATTCAAGGCATGCAACTTATGAGAGAGAGCAGCAGACATGTGACATCCACATGAGGCTCGAGAACAGGACAGCTTTACACTGATCTGAGGCGTGAAGGGGTTTTATTTTATTGAGCAATTCAATTTGATTAAAAGTGACTGTAAAGGATTATTTTATTTTTTTAAATTGTGATTTTTTAACTTTGTATTCATCAAAGAATCCTGAAAATTGATATTTTTAACATTGATAATAATCAGAAATGTTTCTTGAGCAGCAAATCATCTTATTAGAATGATTTCTGATCATGTGACACTGAAGTTTTTGCATAAATAAACTCAGAACTTTGAGGGTCAAAGGACACATATATTAAATGGTAAAGGCATTTATACTTAATGCTAGTATTTGTTGCATTGCTTTGAATTTTTTGTTGATGTCCATTTTAACTCGTAATGAGAAACTAATGCAAATTATTATGAAAGATCCTAAAAAAAAAAAAACACTGAAAAAAAAGAAAAGGTAATTGTGTTTATTTGCCATGTAAATAATGTCACAATCCGACAACATATAAAATCCAATAAAATGCTTAATTTGGTCATGCAAAATATAAAATTGTATATTTTCTTTTGATAAGAAAATTTATTTTGCATAAATAAACCTCAGCCTATTTTTACGAACATTAAGGTTATTTGCATTTTAATGAGATTTCAAAATAATTCTTCTTTCATACATTCATTAGACACTCATTTTTACTGTATAATTTCAAAAAAATATATATTATAAAAAAAAAATTGCATAAGGGCAGTGCAACAAATACTACCATTATATACTCTACTGTTCAAAAGTTTGAGGTTGGTGAGGTTTATTTAATGTTTTTGAATAAATGTCCACCTATTTCAACTTAAAAACGTAAGTTCAGTTGCGGCCTTAAATTTTTTAAGTTGAACCAACTTCACGTACAAGTCATTTCAACTTAAATTATATTAAATTGATTTGGATAAGAGTTGAATTTATGAATTTATGTGTTAGTGTAAAAACATAAGTTGCCATGACTTCCTGATCATATCATTTTTATTTGTTTAATTAAAATACAGAAAACTTATGAGTAAAAAATTGTGAAATATTATTATGTATTAAAAAGCTGTTTTCTATGTGAATATGTAGTAAAATGTAATTTATTCCTGAATTTTCAGCATCATTACTCCAGTCTTCAGAGTCACATGACCCTTCAGAAATCATTCTAATATGATGATTTGATGCTAATGAATTATCAATGTTGAAAACATTCATTTTCAGGATTCTTTGATGAATATAAAGTTCAAAAGAACAACATTTATTTGATACAGATTTTAATATCACATTATAAATCTCTTGATCAATTTAATGCATCTTTGCTCAATAGAAGTGCTTGAAAAAAACACACTGTAACCAAACTTCAAAGATTAAATAATGTGCTTAATTGTCATGAAAATGCTGAGATTTTTACGCAAAGCACAATATCTTCTAGACTCTGGGGTGAAATATGACCCAGACATGTTTATAGATATTCATCACTCTAACATTCACTCTAGATCTAGTTCAGTCATTCATATTTCGCCATAATGATGAGCCTGTTGCATTATGGGTCTCTGGATCACATTTACAGGAACTTAAACACAATAAACCACATTTGTGTTAAATGTGACAGGCGGTCTCAGTCTGACCTTGTGATATCCTCACACATCTGTCACATGATCGGGACAAAGGTCGAGTGTGTTGACAAAATATATCATGCCATTTAAACTTTTGACCTTCATACAATATGAATGAATGGATACAACAATCAACAGCGTTGATTATTAATAAAGATGAACAGATGTGAGGTACAGGCAAACATTCACACGCTCCTTTTGTCTTGCCTGTCGTTTCCAGTTTCCACCAAACCTGTTCATAAGCAACACAATGATCAAACTAAACAAGCTCTGCAAGAACACCAGGGTATTGAGGCTTCTTTACACCACACAAGGAAAGAGAGGAAATTGCAACTTTTTATCTCGCAATTCAGACTTTATAACTTCCAAGTTTAGATCTCGCAGTTGACTTTCTCACATTTCATAGTTTATAACTGATAATTATGACTATTTTTCCTTGCGAATTTCAAGTTTAGGCTTTATCTCGTAATTGACTCTCTCACGTTTCCAAGTTTATAATTCATAATTCTGACTTTTTTTCTTGTTATTTCAAGTTCATAATTCATAATTCTGACTTTTTTCTTGCGATTTCAAGTTTATAATTCATAATTCTGACTTTTTTCTTGCGATTTCAAGTTTATAATTCATAATTCTCATATTTTTTATTGTGATTTCAAGTTTATAATTCATAATTCTGACTTTTTTCTTGCGATTTCAAGTTTATAATTCATAATTCTGACTTTTTTCTTGCGATTTCAAGTTTATAATTCATAATTCTGACTTTTTTCTTGCGATTTCAAGTTTATAATTCATAATTCTCATATTTTTTATTGTGATTTCAAGTTTATAATTCATAATTCTGACTTTTTTCTTGCGATTTCAAGTTTATAACTCATAATTCTGACTTTTTTCTTGCGATTTCAAGTTTATAATTCATAATTCTCATATTTTTTATTGCGATTTCAAGTTTATAATTCATAATTCTGACTTTTTTCTTGCGATTTCAAGTTTATAATTCATAATTCTCATATTTTTTATTGCGATTTCAAGTTTATAATTCATAATTCTGACTTTTTTCAAGTTTATAATTCATAATTCTGACTTTTTTCTTGCGATTTCAAGTTTATAATTCATAATTCTGACTTTTTTTTCTTGCGATTTCAAATTTATAACTCATAATTCTGACTTTTTTCTTGCCATTTCAAGTTTATAACTCATAATTGACTTTCTCACGTTTCCAAGTTTATAACTAAATAATAATAGTTAATAAGTTTATTATTAATAAGTTTATTTCTCAGAATTATTTAATTTTTATTCCATGGTAGAAACAAGCTTCCATACCAAAGCACCCATGAATCGCATTATCTTAAATAGAAATAAGACTTTGCATAAACATGATGAAACCAACCATTTTTTACACAACCACAATGAGGGCAAGAGACAACCTATGATTACAATGAACACTACGGCTTCACAATGTTGGCAAATCTTAACAACCGCAATGGAAAGTGAGATTCTTTAATGAAAGCCTGTTGTTTAACACTAAACTTTAATGTCTGCACACAGGTGCAGCTTTCTGCAGGTTGGAGGGATGCTGGGAATGCAAACAATCAACAGAAACATGGCTGTTGCCATAGAACAAGGTCAAAAGGGTCATGATAAGTCATGCAAGACGACATTCAATAACAGATTAATGATGAATGTCTATGAGGAAAATGAACATCTATAATTCCAGCTGTGCTGAACCACACGATTAACGCATTTAGAGGTCAGCAAGTTAAATTAAGAACTTGAGTCATAGTTTATAGTCAGACACACATGACAGATGACGTCAGTCATCATATAGGACATATGCTACATAAAAAGAACTGCACTCCACACAATGTGCATTCGTTAAATTATAAAATGATCTTTCCTAAAAGCAACAACAACTAAACACTAAACTGCATTGTTCATTGTGTTCGCAGTGTCACACACACACACACACACACACACACACACACACGTACTTCTGCAGTTGTCCATACGCATCATGGACACGTCGACATGAAAACAAAGTAGCTATGGTGCGATGCATTTCATTATTTACAAGGAATAACATGTTACAAGTAATGCAAATGAGCTTTAGTCTGCTCTACTGACCTGTAAGAGACCGGACTCTTCTGATAATCGCACATGCGTTTGTCTGACGGCGAGCGTTTACTACTTTTCCTGTGTTGTTTGGTGGTTCCCAATCTCTCGACCAATCAGAGGCGCCGTACGAATAGAAAGACTGTCAGGAGGCCTCTGATTGGCCGCTAGTTTGACTCGCAGTAACCCGCGTTTACAGACTCGTTTACCTTTGTACAGACTTTCACAAGCGGGCCTATATCATATCTATACTCAATAAATGCAACTAAGATATAGATGACATTCTACCAGAAACGTACATTTCCACTTATAAAAAATCTTGGGGGAAAAATATCTTATTCTTAAATCTGAACGTTAAGTCATATAGAGGACATGTTAAACTATAAGAAACACATATCATGCAATCTCAGCATGTTTTTATTATTGAATAAAAGACATATTTATACACATTTCACCCCTAATATGTCAGGCCCTGTCACAGACAAATCTGTATATGTTAGAATGGTTTCCTAATGAATTTCCTTGATACAAATAGCATTTTCTTATTGGTCACGTGTCCCTGATTGTGTCTAACATGGTTTTGTAATTCCTCTAAGAAATATAAGCAACTTTTCGGTCAACTGTAGCACACAAAATCACAGAATACCCGCCAGGCACTCATATAGTTGTAAAAAAACTAGCTTTACATAGGAGATTTTTACAAAAACATAGCGGTGATACCCCCACCTTCATCTACACAATTAAAGCGATTAATTCATCAAAATTTCCTCAAATAGTACATTTTTATAGCATAATTTCCTGTGACACAGGACTGACTTTATGGATTTCGTTGATGCAGAAAAAGTTATGTTTTGTGTTCTTAATTTAAGTTTTGATAAGCATTCATATTTTAAAGTATTATTATACTTGAATGTATATACTTGAATTATTATACTTGAATAATAAAAAGTGAATGTAATATTAGACATATATTATAAAGCTCAGCCAATGACATATAATAAGGACCTAATTCATTAGAATAAGATATGATTGAGCTGAAGTTGATAAGTTAATGAGTAAAATATTTCATATTTATGATAAATACAGTCAGTTAAATGGATAGCATATTTGTACATGCGTATATTTTAATATCATGTGTATGTACTGAGTTTTATACTGTAGATGATATGGATTTATCGATTATTATAGCAACTAAACCGAGCTTTATTTTTTAGAAAGACTGATCAAAAACGGCGAAATAGCGACACTTAGTGTTAAAATATGGTACGACAGGCTGTAGCCTTTACATTAAGAGGCCTATAAAGCAGAAGTGTTGATGTGTTCTTGTCTGATCTTGTCCAAGAATTTTTCAACATTTTCTTCTAAGCCAAATAATCACTTTCTGTGTCTTAAACCAGGGGTTTTCAAACTGGTGTCTGCAGGGACTCTGGGTCTGCAAGAAAGTGCTAGTGGGTGTTGGACATTTTAAATTTCAGAGAGAAATAATGTTAAAAATGTTAATAAAAATAAATATGTAGATAACATTTTCAAAAATATAAATAAATAAAAAACATTGCTGGGATTTGATGCCTTTTGTGTCCCCAGTAAAGATCATGATCTTACTGCCTTAAAGTGTTGAACAATATCACCATTATATTCTAAGCATATTGAATGGCATGCAGAAATAAATATGCATTGAGTCTCAGTGAGTTTTGCTGGATGGTCAAGCGAAAAAGACATATTTTTTTGTCTCTGAAAAATCCTATTGGATAAACAGGTTTTCTCAAACATGCTTCAGAGACTTTGTTTTCTAACCCATAAATGTCTTAGAAATCTTTCCAGCCCTGAATGCCCGTTTATTATTATTTTAATTCTTTACCTCAGATTAGTCTCTTTATGTCTTTACTGTAGTGCTTGAACAATAGTCTGATCAGAAACCTCTGGGATTTCATCAGAAATATCTTAATTTGTGTTTCTGAAGATCAGCGGGTATCTTACGGGTTTGGGACGACATGATGGAGAGTAATTACTGACAGAAACTTCATTTTTAAACCCTCTGCTGTGTTTGATTAGACCGTAAGTTATACTCAGAGCTCTTGTTTTACTGTGAAAGATGATCTTGTGTCTGTCAGGAGAATAAAGGTCATGAGTGTAACGGCACTGAATGAGCCGTGGAGAAAATGAGTTCAGAAAGTGTTTACAAAGATGCATTTTATTTAAAACAGTGTGTTTGTATCTGGACTTTTCTTGGCATAATTAATTCAGTTTTACAGTAAATGTTTCAAAAAAATGAAAAACTTGATTTAGACAAAGAATCTTAAAACTTAAATTGCACATAATTACAGAAAACAGCAGGTGTAAATGATACAAACATGTGCTTGTGCATCAAGATAAAGAACATTACATGATGAGGATCATATTTAACATGGAGAAAACACAATACTGTAACAATCAGATGCATTATTGCACTTATAACTGACATAAATAGAATTTTATATTCAGAACAAAAAACGATACATATATAATATAAATGTCTAGGATTCAAGGGACACATGACATAAGAGATGGACAACGACTAGCATGATCCAAAACTCACAAAAGTAACCACACAATGAGAGACGGGGAACTCAGCAACGGAGGAAAAAGAAAGAAAACCTAACTAATAAAGTCAAGCTGAGACTCCCGCTCCTAACTAAAGTTACAAACTAAGAATAAAAGGTAAACATGATGAAACGGTGTTGAACAAGCTGGCTGTCGGCCGAGAGACCCTCCTTCCGCTTTATAGCCGGACTTCCCCAGCTCAGCCAATAGGAAACTGAGGAAGACAAAAATAAGACAACATACAAACAATCATTGGACACAGTTTATCCGAGGAAGATTTAAGGTCTGGAAACATTAGTTCATCATGTTCTGTTATGAATAAAGTTGCTGTCAGGATCTTGAAAGTCCAGAAGACACTTTAATGAGCTTTAAAAAAGACACATGCTGTTTCTTCATCATCAATACAAATAAAATATTGATCATCTGATCATCAGCGTATCTCAGAGATGATGGCCAAACATGATCTTACATTAGTTCAGGCGTCCTCTCATCATTTACTCAGATATCATGATCTCAGCTCATGCTTGATCTTCTCTGATGATTCAGATCGACACTTTACAGGTGTGTGTGGATCCACAGAAACTGTGAATGAAGAAACATAATATTATCTTCAGTTTAAAGAGGGACAGAACAACCACATACAACACTAAAACTGCACAAGATAATAATAATGATGATAAAGCTGATAATCTGTTGCTAGATAACAGGCAAATTAAGTTGTACTGATGAAATGAGACACTGTTTTCATCTTTAATACTGTGAAGCTGCTAAACAAAACATGACATGTTCACATGCTTTTCTTGTTTGTTTGTTTTTAAAGTTTGCTTTTCTCTCAATTTTGTTGCGTGTTTATTTAGTTATTGAGAGGAAAGCGCAGCACATATTCACATATTCATCACTCTCAGCAGTCTGAATGTTTGTTTACTGTACAAAAGGCCCTCAAAGAGTCAAGTATCTATAGTATAGTATAGTATAGTATAGTATAGTATAGTATAGTATAGTCTATAGGTATGTCCACTAGGGGGCAGAGCGTCACTCATCGCCGTGTATGGTGTTCTAGACCCTTTTACTGTTTGTACACAACGATGACGTATGCGCGCGCATATTGGCAACGGAAGTATGGCGAGAATCAGCAGCGTGTCAAGCTACGCGAGCGGATTAAACAACAGACGCGTATGGCAAGCCATTTTAACATTTAAAAGCTAATTTTGACTATCCGGAATTAACATTGTAGATATCAACAATGTCTTTCTGACTAGTCGTAATTACATTTTGGATAGTTGGAATTGTCATTCAAGATATCTGTAACGTAATTGTGACTAGTCGAATCGACAGATAGAGATATCTGTAATTCATTTTTAACTAGGCAAAACTGAATTACAGATATCTGCAATGACGTCATTGAAAATGACATTCAACTCGTCACACATCTTAAATGACAATTGCAGATATCTGTAATTCAGTTTTGACTAGGCAGAATGAAAGTTAAAGATATCTCAAACGTCATTATGACTAGTGCAAATTATTGTTCATGACGTTGCTCTATTTTAGATATCCATTTCCCCTCCCCGCCATATTCAAAGAAGAAGTGGGTTCATTTCCTTATTTCTATGAATGGAAGAAGAAAGAAGCAGTCATGGCGTTGGCTGTAATCGGAAAAAAAAACACCAGAAAATGATTTTTATATAAAAAAAATTAAAAAAAATGTTGCAATGCTATGTTTATGATCATGCTTAAAAGGTTATTGTTGCCATAAGATATATGCGTGAAAGAGATTCACACTAATTCACTTTACATGCATGCTGACATGCATGCTATTCTTGCCATGGAAGTACAATAACATTAACTTCCTTAGATGAGAAAAAAAGTTCTTAGTTCAGATTAGTTCTTATTTTTATTTTATTTTTTTCAGTTTGAAACAGTATCTAACAGCATTAAAAAGACGATTAAAAACTCTGGTTGCTCCGACATGGTGCTAATCAGTGCTAATTAAAGTTAACAGTTAACAGGTGCTATGTGATTTGATGATTTGAACAACACGCTCTGCTCCCGCCTAAAGTGTGATGCATACAGATATCTGCAACGTCATTTGGCCTAATCAAAACTCTAATTCAAGATATCTGTAATTACATTTTGACTAGGCAGAATGAAAGTTACAGATATCTCAAATTTCAGATATCTCTAATCAAAATTAATTTCAAGATATCTATAACTTGATAATAGATATCTACAATTAAATTATGACTATCCCTAACTCCAGTTTAAGATATCTACAACGTCATTTTGACTAGTCATAACTCCAGTTACAGATATCTACAACGTCATTTCGCCTAGTCAAAACTTAATTTAAGATATCTGAAAAGGAACATGTAGATATCTTGAATTGAGGTGAATTAAAGATATCTTGAACTGGAGTTATGACTAGTCAGAATCAAATTGAAGATATCTCAAACTAGAATTACAGATATCTACAATTCAGTTGCAGATATCCGTCATTCACATAGTGGATATCTGCAACTGAATTGTAGATATCTGTAATGATAAACCCCATACAAATGAATGGCAAAAGTGACGTCATTTGTCCTAGGAAGAATGTCTTTGTGGATATCTGAAATGACAATTATGGATAGGAAGAATGTAGTTGTGGATATCTGAAATGTTCTTTTTGACTAGGCAAAACTGAATTACAGATATCTGCAACACATATCCAGTCTAGCTTTTAAATGTTAAAATGGCTTGCCATATCTATCTGTCGTTTCGACTAGTCACAATTACGTTACAGATATCTTGAATGACAATTCCAACTATCCAAAATGTGATTACGACTAGTCAGAAAGACATTGTTGATATCTACAATGTTAATTCCGGATAGTCAAAATGAGCTTTTAAATGTTAAAAGGGCTTTCCATAGATAGAGATATCTGTAATTCAGTTTTGACTAGGCAAAACTGAATTACAGATATCTGCAATGACGTCATTAAAAAACGACATTCAACTCGTCACACATCTTAAATGACAATTGCAGATATCTGTAATTCAGTTTTGACTAGGCAGAATGAAAGTTAAAGATATCTCAAACGTCATTATGACTAGTGCAAATTATTGTGCATGACGTTACTCTATTTTAGATATCCATAAATAAGTAGTTTCCCCTCCCCGCCATAATCAAAGACGAAGTGGGTTCATTTCCTTATTTCTATGAATGGAAGAAGAAAGCAGCAGTCATGGCGTTGGCTGTAATAAAAAAAAACACCAGAAAATATTTTTTATATACAAATTAAAAAAAATGATATACAATATTTTATATATAAAAAAAAAGGTTGCAATGCTATGTTTATGATCATGCTTAAAATTACGTAGGTTATTGTTGCCGTAAGATTTATGCGTGAAAGAGATTCACACTAATTCACTTTAATAAAGATGCTGACATGCATGCTATTCTTGCCATGGAAGTACAATAACATTAACGTCCTTAGATGAGAAAAAAAGTTCTTAGTTCAGATTAGTTCTTATTTTTTATTTTATTTTTTCAGTTTGAAACAGTATCTAACAGCATTAAAAAGACGATTAAAAACTCTGGTTGCTCTGACATGGTGCTAATCAGTAATTACAAGTTAACAGTTAACAGGTGCTATGTGATTTGATGATTTGAACAACACGCTCTGCTCCCGCCTAAATTGTGATGCAGGCCTAATTTGCATACAGATATCTGCAACGTCATTTGGCCTAGTCAAAACTCTAATTCAAGATATCTGTAATTACATTTTGTCTAGGCAGAATGAAAGTTACAGATATCTCAAATTTCAGATATCTCTAATCAAAATTAATTTCAAGATATCTATAACTTGATAATAGATATCTACAATTAAATTATGACTATCCCTAACTCCAGTTTGAGATATCTACAACGCCATTTTGACTAGTCATAACTCCAGTTACAGATATCTACAAAGTCATTTCGCCTAGTCAAAACTTAATTTAAGATATCTGAAAAGGAACATGTAGATATCTTGAATTGAGGTGAATTAAAGATATCTTGAACTGGAGTTATGACTAGTCAGAATCAAATTGAAGATATCTCAAACTAGAATTACAGATATCTACAATTCAATTGCAGATATCCGTAATTCACATAGTGGATATCTGCAACTGAATTGTAGATATCTGTAATGATAAATCCCATACAAATGAATGGAAAAAGTGACGTCATTTGTCCTAGGAAGAATGTCTTTGTGGATATCTGAAATGACAATTATGGATAGGAAGAATGTAGTTGTGGATATCTGAAATGTTCTTTTTGACTAGGCAAAACTGAATTACAGATATCTGCAACAGATATCCAGTCTAGCTGTTAAATGTTAAAATGGCTTGCCATAGACATTTTGATGCTGGGAAACCGTTTTGATAAACTTTCGGAGGTGTCAGCACGTTAAAGCCAGTGGGGAAAAACACCACTTCCGTTGCCAAAATGCACGCGCAACTATTTGATCACGTGGGCTGTAAAAGGGTCTATTGGTTTGGTTACTCTTTGCGGTTCACCGAAGTAGGCTACAGCACAACACCAGCACAGGATTATCAGCCCGAAACATTATGTTATAGGCGCTATGTATTTTTAATAATAGGCTACACTTTACAAATTATATATAGCCTATATAACAGATGTGATTATTTAGCAGTTTCGTTTTATTTTCAAACCATTAATATTATATTCTGGCAGTTTCTCTGGCCCTAATGTGGCTTCGCCACTGGTGTGCCATATTAACCATTACAAATCAGTTTAATAAAAGTTAAGGAATTATCATATATCAGGAGAAATCACACATTAATCACACTATTAATCAGAGCAACTTCCATTTGCAGAATTAACACACATATGGACACATTCAACGGCATATATTTCAGAAACACAGATGATTCCCTCAAACATTTAGGCTACTGTTTGAGTTCTGAGTGATTGTTTTACTCACAGTCTGGTCTTATATCATTCAAGCTGCTGCATTTGACAATCTTCACAAGCTTCATGTTTTCAGTGGTTTGTGTCTTCATCTCTCTCTCTTTCTCTCTCTTCATGCGTTTACTCCTAGTTTCCATCTACTGTAATTTAAACAATAAAACAAACAAAAAGAAAAACGATCACTATTAATCTGTTGTCTCTCGCTAAGAAATAAAGAAAGTGAAAAGTCTGTGAAGGGTCTGGCTCGGTCTGGCTGGCTGCAGAGTGCACTTGCACTCTCAGCCACGAGCGTTTTCGCCACTTCCTCTGTGACGTCACGAAAACATCTGAATGTTTAGGAGTGTAAAACTAGCAGCTCTAGTGAACTCCAGCAGCACCTCACTGCAGAACACGAGATCCGGGGGGCGGAGTTGGATCCAGATATAAGGGGTGGAGATTGGTAGGTTTAGGGGTGGGTTTAGGGATCAGGGGGTGGAGATGGGTAGGTTTAAGGTGGGAGGAGTTGGATCTGGATCCGACTCCTCCCCGTGGATTTGAAGCCTGCCGCCATGGGCGAAACTATACCCAGTGTCAGAGGGGTAGGCGCTATATGCAACAATTTTGGCGCCCACCCAATTTTCTTCTCAAAATCTATATTTTTGTTATTATGTTTGGTGTCACTAGTGGAAGCACCCTTTAAATAAAAAAAATTTACATAGTTTTGTATAAAAAAAAGAATGATAAAAACAGAAAACTAGTGAAAAATATGGCCAATAACCAGGGGCGATTCTAGGATAAAAAAATAAAAAAAAGGTAACACTTTAGTTTAGGGTCTAATGCTCACTATTAACTAGTGTCATTAACATATATATTGCAGGCTTTTATAATCACTGAGGTCCCGAATGTGAGGTAGGCTAGTTAGGGGGATTCTGAAAAAATTGATATGTGCATTTTAAGATGTTTTGAAAGCCAAAAGAAATTGGATAAAAATAGCTTTAAACCCATGTCAGGGGGCAGCTGATTATTTTTCTCTCCTCATCAGATCAGCATCACACTCTTTTTCTTTGTTTTTCTCTTGCTCTGTCTCTTCCCCCCCTAAAGCTTAGTCTTTACTGTAGTGCTTGAACAATAGTCTGATCAGAAACCTCTGGGATTTCATCAGAAATATCTTAATTTGTGTTTCTGAAGATCAGCGGGTATCTTACGGGTTTGGGACGACATGATGGAGAGTAATTAATGACAGAAACTTCATTTTTAAACCCTCTGCTGTGTTTGATTAGACCGTAAGTTATACTCAGAGCTCTTGTTTTACTGTGAAAGATGATCTTGTGTCTGTCAGGAGAATAAAGGTCATGAGTGTAACGGCACTGAATGAGCCGTGGAGAAAATGAGTTCAGAAAGTGTTTACAAAGATGCATTTTATTTAAAACAGTGTGTTTGTATCTGGACTTTTCTTGGCATAATTAATTCAGTTTTAAAGTAAATGTTTCAAAGAAATGAAAAACTTGATTTAGACAAAGAATCTTAAAACTTAAATTGCACATAATTACAGAAAACAGCAGGTGTAAATGATACAAACATGTGCTTGTGCATCAAGATAAAGAACGTTACATGATGAGGATCATATTTAACATGGAGAAAACACAATACTGTAACAACCAGATTCAATATTGCACTTATAACTGACATAAATAGAATTTTATATTCAGAACAAAAAACTATACAACTGTTACAGTCCCTAATATAAATGTCTAGGATTCAAGGGACACATGACATAAGAGATGGACCAAAACTCAGAAAAATAACCAAACAATGAGAGACGGGGAACTCAGCAACGGAGGAAGAAGAAAGAAAACTAATAAAGTCAAGCTGAGACTCCCGCTCCTAACTAAAGTTACAAACTAAGAATAAAAGGTAAACATGATGAAACGGCATTGAACAAGCTGGCTGTCGGCCAAGAGACCCTCCTTCCGCTTTATAGCCGGACTTCCCCAGCTCAGCCAATAGGAAACTGAGGAAGACAAAAATAAGACAACATACAAACAATCATTGGACACAGTTTATCCGAGGAAGATTTAAGGTCTGGAAACATTAGTTCATCATGTTCTGTTATGAATAAAGATTCTGTCGGGATATTGAGAGTCCAGAAGACACTTTAATGAGCTTTAAAAAAAGACACATGCAGTTTCTTCATCATCATCATCATCATCATCATCATCATCATCATCAATATTCACTGAAATATAAATGAAATATTGAACAGCTGATCATCAGCGTATCTCAGAGATGATGGCCAAACATGATCTTACATTAGTTCGGGCGTCCTCTCATCGTTTACTCAGATATCATGATCTCAGCTCATGCTTGATCTTCTCTGATGATTCAGATCGACACTTTACAGGTGTGTGTGGATCCACAGAAACTGTGAATGAAGAAACATAATATTATCTTCAGTTTAAAGAGAGACAGAACAACCACATACAACACTAAAACTGCACAAGATAATAATAATGATGATAAAGCTGATAATCTGTTGCTAGATATACAGGCAAATTAAGTTGTACTTCTAATGAAACGAGACACTTTTTTTATCTTTAATACTGTAAAGCTTCTAAAAAAACATGTTCACAGGCTTTTGTTTTTCTGTTTTTTAAAGCTTGCTGTTTTCTCAACTTTGTTGTGTGTTTATTTAGTTATTGAGAGGAAAGCGCAGCACATATTCACATATCACTCTCAGTCTGGATGTTTGTTTACTGTACAAAAGGCCCTCAATGAGTCATGCATGTAGTATAGTCTAGTATAGGTATGTCCACTAGGTGGCAGATGAAAACTGATCCAAAACTCACTCGCCGTCACCGTGTTATTTGGTTTCTCTCTGCGGTTCACCGAAGTACAGCACAACACCAGCACGTATTATCAGCCCGAAACAGTATGTTATAGGCGCTATGTATTTTTAATAATAGGCTACACTTTTACTTTTCTACAAATTATATATAGAGCCTAACTGTAACACCCACGAGGGCCAAATAAAACAGAGAGAAAAAAAAACAGATTTATCACCAAAGACAATAAGTTGTAGAAAAATACAAAAATTCTTTATTAAACAATACCATAAAATTATTCAGGACATGGACTGATTCAGCTGACGGGGAACAATTTCTTGATTTGTCCAACTAGGAATACAAAGAAACCTGAGCTACCTATACAGGGGACACTTCACTGCATTCTGTGAAAACCACAGCAAACCCCCATAAGCCCTTCACTACAAACAGGAGTATGTGATACACGTTCACAATTAGTAAACACACAAACCAACCCACAAGACCTATAAGGGCTCTATTAAATTGTACTCCCAGTTCTCCACCGATCCCAATGGGAAAATACCCCCTGCTGCTTGATCCAGGGTGAAGAGCAGCTTACATTAAATAATTTAAAGAAAAAAAAAAGACAAAAAAGATAAATAACCAATTCCACTAGCCAGCCACAAATCAACCAATACATAAACAAAAAAAACCCAACAACAACCACACATAAAGCTGGCTAGGAAATTAATTACCACAAGTAAATCAGGGAGCAGTCAATTTCACAACTGTCACATAAAACCAAACAAACATAAGACACAAAAAAACAATATACGAGAACAGCGACTAGCAATCAACATCCAACACCCTATAGCTAACAAAATAGAATATTTTTCATGAGTGTCAGTCACATCCAAAAAACAAACAATAAACTCAAAATTAATAACCATACCTTTAAGGTGCACAGCCAGACAAATACATGGTGGTCCTGAATTTATTCCATCAGGCAAACAGTTCTAAAATGTAATACAATCACCATATTACCGTCATTACAAACTTATACCCACATAATGCATTAATGGATTCAAATACCCTCCAATAAAAACAATTAAATCTATACTGGTGCTGGTGACTGCATCAGTAAAATAAAAACATCCCTTGTAATGGTACACCCAAAAAAATACAGGTTTACCTTCAAGTGAGAGAAAGAAATACACCACAGGACACCCAGTCCCACACGGCTACTAGCCAAACGGCTAACTGGTGCTACAAGGACCCCGGCTGCCTTTCTTCTTCTTCTTCTTCTTCTTTTTGAGTTTTTAAGGCAGCTGGCATCCTTTAAGTTGCATTACTGCCACCTTTCGGTTTTATTTACCCTTAGTTCTCATTCATACTAAATCCTCCTATCTAATCCAGTCATCCTCAGAAAACCAAATATCACTTTCCTACCCTCCCCACTCTCTCCATACTCCAATAAACTTTTTACTGTATTATCTACCCGTCTTATTTTTTTAAATTGTGTTACCATTTCTTGTCTTTCCTGAATAACCGGCTGCCTTTCCATATTGCCTGTCCTTTAAATTTGGCCACCCTATCAGCAATCTGTAATGGGATTGGTAGTTGCTTCCCAATCACCCCTCCCCTTCTCCTGCTTACCTTGCTACATATATAACAGATAATAATTTAGCCGTTTCGTTTTATTTTGAAACCATTAGTAGGCTATCAGGAGACCACATATGAAATCATTAACCACACTATTAATCAGAGCAACTTCCATTTGCAGAATTAACACAAATATGGACACATTCAATGGCATATATTTCAGAAACACAGATGATTCCCTCCAACATTTACTGTTTGAATTATGAGTGATTGTTTTACTCACAGTCTGGTCTTATATCATCCATGCTGCTTCCTCTGACAATCTTCACAATCTTCATGTTTTCAGTGGTTTGTGTCTTCATCTCTCTCCCTCTCTTCATGTGTTTACTCCTAGTTTCCATCTACTGTAATTTAAACAATAAAGCAAATAAACAGAAAAACGATCAATATTATTAATCTGTTCTCTCGCGAAGAACACACACATGACAGACAGACGTGTCTAATTCACAAACCAATAGGCTAAATAAATATTGGTTAATATTGAAAATAATGCATTTCATTATTTACAAGGATTAACATGTTACAAATAACGCAGATGAGGTTTAGTCTACTGGCCTGTAAGAGACCGGACTCTTCTGATAATCGCATATGCGTTTGTCTGACTGCGAGAGCACTGGCACTGTCCCTGCCATAGACTGCAAAAATACACTGTCTCTGCACACTTTCTGTTTCGGGTAAAGACTGTTAGGAGGCCTCTGATTGGACGCGAGCTGATGCTTACTGTAGTAACCTATAGTAACCAGAGCCTTAAGACCAGCCCTCGGTAGTAACAGAGCCCGTAGTAACCATAACGTCGCAGCCACGGAAACAGCACACTGTCTCTGCACACTTTCTGTTTCGGGTAAAGACTGTTAGGAGGCCTCTGATTGGCCGCTAGTTTGACTCGCAGTAACCCGCGTTTACAGACTCGTTTACCTTTGTACAGACTTTCACAAGCGGGCCAATATCATATCTATACTCAATAAATGCACCTAAGATATAGATGACTGAGCTGTGTTGATGAGTTAATAAGTAAAATATTTCATATTTATGATAAATAAAGTCAGTTAAAGGGATAACATATGCGTATATTTTAATCATGTGTTTGTACTGAGTTTTATACTGTAGATGATATGGATTTATTGATTATTATAGCAGATAAACCTGGTTGATCCTGGCTTGCCTGAGCACTGAGATCATGTCTACTTCCAACCCGATCTCACGGGAAAACGTACAAATTTACGAGGTGGCTAATTCGTAATTCATATGAATGACCTACCCCTGACCCCGCCCCTAAACCTACCCATCACATGGGTTTAGACGAATCGTACAAATTCGTACGAGTGTGGTCGTAAGAATTTGTACGAATTAGCCATCTTTTTATCATTCGTACGAATTTGTACGAATTGGTCGTGAGTGTTGCTTACTTCCTCCCATGTCAGTCCACTGATATTTAGATGATGAACTGCAGCTTTCACAATTATTTGTATTCTTTCTGTTTTAGATTTAATCTCCATTGTGGCATACCCCTGCAATGAAACCAACTATAGTTTCTTTAAGTCAACCAATACCTTTTCTTTATTTACCTGTTTCTTTTGAGGTTTGATTCTCCACTCTGTTTCTTTAATTTCTTCCTTCTCTTGGATTCAACGTCCTCACAGCTTCTGCAAACTTGTTCTGAGTTCTTACCTGTTGTATTTCCCTTCCTTTTTCATCACTTCACACCCCCATAGAGCTGGTAAGTCCCGCCCATCCGTAAAACCCCAGCGGACCTCTAGGTTGAAAAATCGTCAATGCAAGTGAATGGGAGAAAATTATTATTTTCTGGTCCCGTTTGAATTGTGCCATGAATGTGAACATATGTTGTCTGTGAATTTTTTATATAACTTTTCATGTTACGAGTTTGACAGTATATGGTATGATTCTTCGGCTAGCAGTTGTGGAAAAGACATAACGAGAAAGACTACATGTCGCCTATGTGACGTCACCCCATAAAGTTGACTTACCCGTGGTTTTCACCAGGCGGTCAGGGTTTCATTTTATTTTGAAGGTACCCCCGGGCGCCGCCATTGGCTAGCGGACCCCCACCTGCTGTTAGCATCCCACTGACTCCCATTCATTTTGGCGTCACTTTGACAGCGAATAACTTTACATCTGAGGCGTTTAAAGACTCCATTTGTCCATTATTTATTTCTAAAGAAACACGAAAATGTATAAAAGGCTCCATTACCTTGTATCTTGCGTTATGGCCCCGTAGATGCAGTTTTTGTAAAAATAGGCTAACGATTGCGTCATAACCACGCGACTCTCTGTCGCACAGTAGAGAGATTACCGTATGGACAGGAGGAGAAGCTCGCGGGCAATCGGGGGGACGTGGAGGCAAAATGACAAAGTAATTAATCAGAATACCTAGCAAAAGTTTCTCCTGCTCCAAGCTTATGGACAGCTCCTACTCACACTCTCCGTCTCTGCAAGTTTCGGAAGGGAATGATTCAGATTTCTCTCGGCACAGCTACTAGAAGACAGACGGGTTGCTCACGTCACATCTACGTCGCCAAGCTCAGTTTGAGTCTGCGCAGTCGCTCAGCCATCAAGAAGTAAGAGCTTCTATTTGGCTTCACTTGTCTGCGTTGAATCCAATGGGGTTGCTGTGTCCAGTTTATATACTGTCTATGGTTTTCACCAACCTCAACGATTTTGTACGGAGCCCGGGAAGTCACCTATAGGAAAAAAACAACAATCCGTGGCGACAGTTTTGAAATCCGTCCGCTCAGTTTATAAACCGTACTCACGAATTATCAAACTGTTCCCTCGGTTTAACAAATCGTGCGCACGGATTAATAAACCGTACCCACGAGTTTCTAATCCGTGCTCTCAGATTTGTAAACCGTGCCTTCAGTTTTTCAATCTGTACCCACGAATTCATAAACCGTGCCCACGCTTTCGCAATCCGTTCCCACGGGTTTGTAAACTGTACTCACGGATTTGTGGTTCCTCCCCCAGTCTGTGCCGGCAGATTCAACCAGGCCATTACGGTGCGGGATACGTAGTAGCCTATGCATTGCAATGTGTTTATAAACTTTATTTTTAAAAATGGATAATTTCCTGAGTTTTCTGAAAAACGACAGAGAGTTGGATGACGCGACTGTGTCAGCGTTTCGAGAGGAGAAGGTAAAAAGCAACACAAAACGAATAATGCCATTCCTTTGCTCTCTGGCTGAATGTCATAGGGATATAGGTCTAGTTATTTAATAATAACATATTATGTTAAGCCAGTTACATGCATCTAACCCTGACATTTTGTTGGTGTGACCTAATGAAGTCAGCTTATTTAAGACACATTAAGTAACCTAATTTATTTTTTTAATAAAAACCATTAATTAAAATTTCACATGAAGCAAACTTAGGTTGTCACTTTTTCAGTGGAAACATGCAATATGCAGTATATTCCTTAATGGCATTTTGATTAAGGACCATACACAGTAGCCTACACAAGACAGTTCAGCTTCACATCGTAAAGATATTAGTAATAAAAATGTTTTAGTGGCAGAAAATACATATTAATAATTTAATTTATGATAATATACACAAGGAAGCTTGAACAGCAGGAATCAAATTGAAATTGCACCATCTGATGGTCTTAAAAAATAAAAAAAATAAAAGGGATAATAAATGATTAATACATTTCTTTTTATTTAATTAAAAGGTCAGTTGAAAAATTTTAATTAAAGAAAGCTCTCCCCCCTCCCCCCTCCCCCCTCTTTTCGTCTAGATTGACTGCTATGTAGTCAATAGTATGTCAGATGAGCAACTGCTGACATATGTCCCCAGATTTGGAGACCGGATAGCAATAAGACAGTACTGCAGAAGAGAAGTGGCTGCATTAGAAGGAAATACCACAGTATCTAAAGCCACACAAAACCTCATGTCAAAATTGCAAGGAAAGCGGGATAGAAAGAGGAAACATTGTGATAATCGTTCAGAAAAACTCAGTGGAAACTCAAATGCCCAAAAGACTGAGCGAAGTTACCAGATGGGACTGTTTGAAGAGGTCCGTGGTTCCTTTGTCCAAATAAAAGAAAAACGAGGTGGTGGAACCAGACACTTAAAGGCTTTAAAGACTGCTACAATGGCAGAACTTTTGGAGTGTGGCAAGAAACTGTTCTTTCCAAATGGAAAAAAAACAAGCTAGGGGATATAAATGAATTTGAGATGAAATTGAGAGACTTCACAGAAGAAGAACTAGATCCACAAACAACATTAGGTGAACAATATGAAATGAGAAAGGTAAAGATACTGAGACTGTATCTGTTTTGACAGACACAACTGCAAGCGCAAACATTCAAAGAGTAGATGAGTACGTAACTGAAGGCCCTTCTACCTCTGCTGTGACATGTGAAAGTGATGAAGAACCTGAGGCCATAACTGAGGACAACAGCTCCATCATTGATTCATCATTTTTGTCAGAAGACAGCATAGTGTTGATAGAACCAGGCATAATGAATGTAATGCACAGCTCAATTTCAGTTGATGAAGAAATTCAGTTTGGATATGCTGTTTTGCAAGACAGTACAATACTGGATGACACTATACCAATGGACCCTGTTGAAATAGTGCAAGATAAGCCACAGACCACAAAGTTAAGGCTCCGCAAGGGAAACATATTCCAAGATCTCAATGCAGCCTTCACAGATGGCTTAGTATCTGTCAATGACTGTCTTGTAGAAATTGAGATGGTCCTACCAAACGGTAGCACTGAGAAAGGAGAAGACAATGGAGGAATTCTCAGAGATGCATTGAGTGAGTACTGGGGTACTTTTTACATGAAATGTACAGCAGGAAGCACATTAAAGGTACCCATGACCAGACACGATATGAAAGACCAATGGGAAAATGTAGCTAAAGTGATGGTTCTTGGTTACAATACTGTTGAATACTTTCCCATTGTGTTGGTCAAGCCTTTTCTGTGTTACTGCCTTGGACTTGAAATTGATGAGGATGAGCTCTTTGCAGCATTTTTGGAGATAGTTCCTCAAGAGGAAAAGCAGCTTGTTCAAGAAGCAATTAGAGACTTTACATCTGTCTCTGAAAGAGAAGAATGGGTTGAATTCTTGGAAGCTCATAATGTGAAACTTGTTATCACTGAAAAAAATGCCAAGCAGATCTTACTTGATGTGGCACACAAAGAAATTGTGCAAGATCCAGCTTACATAGCAGAGTGTTGGAGTCCAGTGTTGAAAAAACTGAAACTGCCACCAGGAGGACTGAATGAAGTTATGGTCAGCATTACTCCAACAGCTAGGAAAGTTGTAGCCACATTAAAACATGAAACATTGAACAACAGAGAAAGCCAGATCATGGATTATCTGAAGAAGTTCATCAAGAACTCCAATGATGTTCGGCTTAAGAAGTTTCTGCGTTTTTGCACAGGTGATTGATTAGTTAAGATAGTTTGTTATCATTATATTCATTAGAATATGACATGGTATTGATCTGATACTAATTATATACTTATTTGTTATACTTAGTTTATAAATAAGTAGTTTAGTATAACATTTTTGAATGTCCTGAAGTTGTGCATTATATATATTGTATAGGATTGTAATGTATACACTTTAAATTGTTCACCGAATTATGTTTCTTGGTAGGAGCTGACCTCCTTGTGACAAAGTTCATTCAAGTCCGGTTTGTGCAGCCAAACAGTTTGTTCACAAGAAGTCCCCAGTCCCACACCTATGGATGTATGTTGGACCTTCCTAATAATTACACTTCATACCTTGAGCTAGCAGAGGAGTTTGAAAATGTACTCGATGCAAACATGTGGGTGATGGATATTGCATAGAGGTAAGGATACCAAAAATGATAAATGTCTGTTATATTCATGGATTATCTTTATCTAATATTATTCTCAATGTTGTGTTTGTGCAAGGTGGTCAGGCGATATGTGCAGCAGCAGCAACAGTTATCTTGAGAGTATTTGTTATTTGTTGTTGTCTTATACTTGCACATCAATATAATGAGTCATAAAATGCACCAATGTTGTTACAGCAGTGTTTCAATGTAAAATTATTACATTGTTCTAAAAAAAGGAAAAATTGTTCTTACAAAGTTTTCAAAAGCAACAATGATAGAAGTTTATTAATTAGGAGTTTAATAATGAAAGATGTTCTACTGAATACAGTGTTTAAAAAAATAAAGTATACAAAAGAAATTCTGTCATCTTTTAATTAAATATGTAGTATACAAGATCACAGATATAATAATAGAGACGAAACCGATGAATAACATAGAAAGAAAAAAACAGATAAAAGCCATCACCTGACTACATTGGCTGGTGTTTCCTAAAATTACTGTAACTCTAATAATTAATTAATTTAAGAACAGTCCATAAGAACAGTCCACAGTCCATAACTTTCTTAGTACTGATTGATTTCTCAGCATGTATCTATCTCACAACATTTAACACTGTAGTAAGCTCTTGTCTTAGTGCAAGGTAGAGATCAAACGCTGTGTACCTATCCTTGGGAAGCCTGAGGTCATGTTGGGCCATGATGTGTGCACACAGGGTAAAGACATCCTCATCACAAGCAACATCAGAGCGATGGATACATTGATCTTCACAGGTAGCACAGTCTGCCACCGGTACATGGCATATGTAGTCTTCTGTGTCATATAATTCAGGTAGGGTGTACATGACATCTGGTCGACCATGGGGTACAAGGCGGTTCCTTGAAGGACGAATCAGGTGGCTGTTCCAGGTGTCTTTGGTGGAATCCAGATCTTCCTGTAAAAGTCACAAACAGTGGGAAGCCTTGTTTTAAAGTATTGTTTATTAAATCAGTGTCAGTGTGTGTGTGTGTGTGTGTGTGTGTGTGAGACAAATTCACTATTTACCTGGATCAACCCCAGGAAACAGAATAAAACAAGGTTCTTGTCCAACCAGCTGCCATCAAATTTGCCTTCATCTTTAATTTGGTGAAAATATTCAAGCCAAAGGTCCACACACTCTTTTCTGAGAATACCCCACCAGCTCTCAATTCTCTGGTTGGCCGTACTTTTTCCATAGATAAAGCTTCTTTCTCCAGCCAGTGGCTCATCATCGCTACGTCGCAATTACCGCTGCATATCCCTAATGGTGCTGTTTTCTGTTCCCATATCTGCTCTCAGGATTCGAGGACAGCCACCAAGACTTCTAACTGTCTCAAGGAAGTAACCCCCTATGACTTTAGGGTCACTGCTTGTGCAGTATGCATTCAACCATAGTATTCTCCTTGCAAATCCATCAATTGCCCCATTGATACAAATGCCAAATGGCTTCAATTTGTCATAAGAGTCAACATGCCATAGAAAGTTGGGGCCTTTTGAAAAGTACGCTCTTCTGTGCAGTCTTCTTTTTCTTCGCATTTCAGTGCCCAATGGGTCAAGAGTGGACAGAATGAGGCGGATGTCTTCTTTGCGCACATGAAGTCCTCTTTCCTTGCATTTACTGTACATCCATCTATATCCATGCAATGCTCCTGAGCCTTGGAGCTCTTCTCTAACAAACTGAATAACATCAAACAAGTTGTCATAATTTTTTCTGCGAAATAGTCCATTTCTACTTAAGATTTGTTTAAGTGTCTTCATGCTGATAATAATCCTGTGTTTAACACTTAAAATATGAAGGATTTCTTCATACTTTAGACCCAGGTCAAAATAATGTTGAATTAGTTCAAATCTGTCCATCCTAAGAAATAAATGATGAGCTAAAGGTGGATGGAAGCCTAAGGGTAGAGAGAGAGAGAGAGAGAGAGAGAGAGAGAGAGACATTGAGCAGTATTCATACAATTTATATAAACCCTACACTGAATGGTCTAATTTACTTTTATCTTTTAAAGTCCATTTTTTGGGGGGAATAACCTCAGTATAATAATCAAAAAAGACTTCACATATAAAAAAGAAATATAACACAAACAAATTTCCAAAACTGTAAAACTGTTATATAAAAATTAAAAATAAACTCAAATAATAATAATAATAATAATAATAATAATAATTAGTATTATTACATTTAGGCTACATATTTAGAAGATGCTTTTATCCAAAACGACGTACAAAAAAGGACCACAGCAATTAGTCAAATGTCAGTCATAATACAGGTTATACAATAATTTTTATTGTGTATTAAGTGTAATACATCAAATTGTCTTAACTGTGTCTGCATGCTTCAAGTGATTCTCAATTGGGTATGGGGTGGAACATATGATTTAATATGAATGACGTGCATCAAAATCTTTTGTTTATTTGTGATAGCCCTTCATACATCTTAGCACTTCATTATTATTGTTTAACCTGTAATATGACTGATATTTGACAAATTGTTTTGTTCCTCTCAGTAATTTTTGAACAAAAGCGTCTTCTAAATATGTAGCCTGAAATGTATTAATAGTAGTAGTAATAATAATAATAATAATTATTATTATTATTATTAAAGTTTATAACTATAAATGAGTTCACTTAGTTAATACAGTAATATGTTTGTCATAAAATAATTTATCAATGCTTTATTTTTATAGGCTATAACCTAACCTTTTACAAGTTTGGATAAAATAGGCCTAATTCTTTTGCATAATTTTTGCTTAAAAATAAAGCATTCATAAATTATTTTATGATAAAACATATTACTGTCTTAAGTGAACTAATGTATAGTTATAAACTCAAATTATTAAATTATTATTATTATTACATTTTAGGCTACATATTTAGAAGACGCTTTTGTCCAAAACTTACAAAAAAGGAACAAAGAAATTCGTCAAATATCAGTTATAATACAGGTTAGACAATAATAATAAAGTGCTAAGATTATCACAAATAAACAAACGATTTTGATGCACGTCATTCATATTAAATCGTAGCCTGTATCCCACCCCATACCCGCTACAATTAAGAATCACTTTAAACAGTTAAGACAAAATGTATTCCACTTAATACACAATAAAACAATATAAGATGATTCAACGTACCTCCTTGGTGTTCTTCTAAAATGAAGACGAGCCACAAATCCGTGAGTACAGTTTACAAACCCGTGGGAACGGATTGCGAAAGCGTGGGCACGGTTTATGAATTCGTGGGTACAGATTGAAAAACTGAAGGCACGGTTTACAAATCTGAGAGCACGGATTAGAAACTCGTGGGTACGGTTTATTAATCCGTGCGCACGATTTGTTATACCGAGGGAACAGTTTGATAATTCGTGAGTACGGTTTATAAACTGAGCGGACGGATTTCAAAACTGTCGCCACGGATTGTTTTTTTTTCCTATAGGTGACTTCCCGGGCTCCGTAATTTTGTCCTCTCCCTGAAAGAAGGCGGTGAAGTGCACCAAAGACACAGCCATGTTTAGCGGGATCCGTGAGCTAGTGTCCGTGTGCGAGTGGTGTTGACGTTTCAAACGCGTCGAAAGCAGCGAAGAGTTGTAGTCCACAAAGTGCTCTCACACAAAGTCTAACCGTATCAAACTTCTACCCGCTAAATTGTAGCATTCTTTACACGAAAAGTTATATAAAAAATTCACAGACAACATATGTGTTGGGTTTGGAATTGGGAATTCGAATTTTATCTCTTAAGGACTGTAGGATAAGCCACACTCGCCCTGGATGGGCCTATCAGAACCCAGGAACTCAGTCAACCACAGTTATTTCCTTTGATGTCTTTACTGAAGCATGTTTGTGTGTGGTCTGTACAAAGATAAATAAAAATTACAATAAGTAAATAATACAGTTTCAAGATCCAATTATTTAACATTCTAATATAGTAAAAATAGTACAATCTGTGTGGAGAATACAATAGCTTCTCTATTAGCCATATTAGCATCTGAATAGGCCATTTAACTATAATCTCTAACTGCTTTAACTAAATCAACTCACACTTATACTGGCAATTTACTATAGACATCTTTCTTGAACATGAAAAAGTTATCTCTCTCAACATAAAATATAATAGCATTATAATAAAAGTGATTGCCTAACTCGACGGCAGATTAATATGATCATGCATGTAACGATCGTTAGTTAAACACGATCAAACACTCGAATTTAGTAACAATGACTTCAACAATCAACCATTATATGCAAGATTACAACATAAACTTTCTCCTAAGTGTATATTAATAAGAATTAACTCACTTTATAGGATGCACGCACACATAACACTTCAACTTGGATCGGCTCGCATTTCTTCCTCACAGAACACTTTGTAGCACCAATTAAAAGGGCAAGAAGTCTTAAAGGGGCCACACACGCAAAGCCGTTTCTACAGCCGCCCCCAAATTGTGTGTGCAATTTGACATTTAAGATGGTTGCGTGTAAGTTACCGATGCTGCAGTGGGTATGTTGGGCTCTTCCGTGTCTTCTGGGATGGGGGGTAGAGCTATCAGTCGAGCCACAGGTCTAGTATAAACCTTCCCTTGAACTTGGACGTCCACTGATCTCACTTGTGAGTCTTGACTGGGGTGCAATTGAACAACCTTTCCAATAGGCCAATGTGCTCTGGACTGTTGGGGATCCACCATCATGACTATCGTGCCCGTAGTTATATTAGGGAAGTTGCGGTGCCATTTCTGTCTGGCTTGCAGGTTCGGAAGGTAATGGCGGATAAAGGAGGACCAGAAGTGGTCAGCTAGCAGCTGGGAGTGCCTCCACCGGCGACGGCTTAAGCCTTCTTCTTTAGGGTATACAACTGCAGGCAGGGAGTTATCTAGCCGCCCCATGAGAAGAAGGTTGGGCGTTACCGGATCAGGATCAGCCACATTAGAAGAAACATACCCGAGTGGTTTTGAATTAAGGATGTTCTCTACTTCAACCAACACAGTCCTGAGTACTTCTTCTGATACTGTTTGTGCTCCAATAGTCGCAGATAGTGCCATTTTAACGGATCTTATCTCCCTTTCCCACACTCCCCCAAAGTGTGGTGCGGCGGGAGGATTAAAATGGAATGCGATCTTCTGTGGTGCAAGTCTTTGCTGAAGATCAGGTGACATACACTGGAATGCTTCCCAGAGTTCCCTTTCCCCACCTCGGAAATTTGTTCCTTGGTCTGACAGTAGTTCTACAGGGGAGCCTCTACGTGCAATAAACCTTCGAAGTGACATCAGAAAGGAATCGGTGTCCAAACTGTCAGGCACGGCGCCAGGATTTTTTCTCTACTGGTGCTAATGGGGAGCTGGACCGATACGTGGGGGTGCTAAGAAAACAATTGATTTTCATTACTTAAGTTACTCTATAATATAGAGGTTCTCGTTTTTTCAATAAAAGCAGCTATGATACACAGCACTTTAACTGGATTTGGCCAAAGAATAGTCAACAAAATAACTAAGCCTAAAATTAAAAACGTTAAATAAATAAATAAATAAAAAACGTTATCCAATCACTGCTTAACTGCTTAAAAAATATTGACTAATATAGCCTACTGTTATATTAACTGTGCGTATACATAATATAGATTTTAATAGCTTGATGCTCTTTAAATATTTTGTTACATTATTAAAAGTTTCGGTGCATAGGACAGACCTATCCGCGATCGCTCTCCATGGTTCTGACCAAAGAAGAGAGCTTTGGAATCTCCATTACGCATCATATGCATCATACCTGGGCTGCATTTTCCGATAACATTGTCTCTTAGCGCGCTACGAAGACTCTTAAGGTATAGCTTAACTAAAGGTATACTACCACTAAAGGTATATCATTGCTAGGCGTCTTCAGGGCTATCATCCACTCGCGAGGCAGAGGCGCTGGCGCCCTCCTAGCAACGGCGCTGTTTTTGGTAAAACATGATTTTGATGACTTCATTACGTTTTGATTTATAGAAATCTCTTTTTAAAAGATTTTCGTTTTGTATAAATTGTATCTTAATTTTGATCAATGTTTTATCAATCAATTGCCCGTATTTAATGAATAAGAATCAAATATATAGCAGACAATGTAATAAGGCGCCAGCACGATCGCTTGCATTGCTTGTGCCTCACAGATTTGAGAAATATAGGCTATATATTACAGAAAGTTTGAAATGTCTACTTTTAAACGAAAATATTCAAACCCAAATAAATAGGCTACTCTCTGATTATGTAATCCAAATGAAATGTGCATTTCTCTCTGGCGTTCATGGCGAGTCCGAATCGTCAACTTCATCTTTGCAGCGACACAGAAAACACCAGGGCCCGTTTCCCGATAACGCTCACTCTTAGCCTGCTAAGAAGACTCGAAAGATATATCTTACCAAATTTGTTTATTTTCCTAAGTGTGTTCCCCGAACCATACCTTAGAAAGCTGCTTAAGATATACCTTCTTACGTGCGACGTTACCCGGCGCTGTCCGTGGCGATGCTGCTGAATTGTTTGAAATCGATGACTTGAGAATCAATTACTCTCTCGTGCAGGGGCTGTTTATGTGAAAAAGCGGTCATCTTTATAAAAGAAGCACTTCAGAAATAGTTGAAATTGCAATTTATTATGATTATTGGATATTATAAAAAATAATAAAAACTATAATAGCCTAGCCTACATATTTTAAAATTGTAACATATAGCCTATTGCTGCCACAATAACCTTTTCAAAAATTTACGTGCCGCCTTTTCTTTCCCATTTTTGTTCGCTGAGGTGGAGCTGCGATGAAATATTGTTCTTGTGTAAATACTTTCCAGCATTTCAGTAATAAAAGTTTACATCTTGCGTACGGTGCTCGGCAGTGACCAAAAAGGATTTAAACCGTGAATTTTGAATCTCTTGTAAACTCGGAGATGTGGATTCAGACTGCAATTAAATTACCACATGACCTGTTTGTCAAAAAACAGAAGGTACTAATTTGGCCAGGGATTTTTACGCGGATTGGGTGAGAAAAGCACTGATATTATGGATTCGGACGGCACTAAAATCACTTACCCCTGTAAATGTTTAAAATAGCCTACCGGACGAGCCCATGAGAAACAATATTAGCGTCCGAATAGGACTTAACTGACAGTAGCCATGCTTTCACTGGCCTTTAAAAGAGCGTTTTAATTCAATTAATAATATTGCATAATAATATAATTAAAAATCTAACAACAATCAGTGTAATGACAATTTTATTCTTTGCATGAAAACACTTGAATTAGCCTAATTTAATACTGTCTGGGTGTATTAAAACTTCAGAATTATATTCTTATAGACCTGCAACAGTGATAAGGTGAAGCTAAGAGTGGTCCAGACCAACCTTACGAAAGTGTGACTTACAGAAGATATACTTAGCGTACGAACGTTTCGGGAACCGTCCCATAAGGTTAAGAGAGAGGTTAAGGAATAGGTTAAGAACTACTTAGAGATAAGAACGCTTTGGGAAACCGGGCCCAGTTTATTACTAAACAATTAAATGTCTCCTTGCTAATTTAGACACATTCATAATCATTACTTTAACCGGTTCTTTGTGGCAAGTTTTATGCGTGCGGCTTATTATCCTGTAGGCTAGCCTATTTAATTAAATTAATATAAAGGGGCGATTTGTCCACGAATGGCTTAAATGTACAACTACTAGTCGACTAGAAAAAAAAACTAGTCGGAGGTAGCCCTTATTCCACATATTTTCGAACCAACAGGCCATTCTGTGTTGGGGGAGCGACCGTGAGAGGAGCGGAATATTCAGAAATGCGCTCTCCGCTCACGAGCTCAGATCGGAACAAACACAAACCTCACTGTCTGCTGAACTTGCGCAGAAACATCAAAATAGACATAGCCAGCTTTTTAAAATTGTTGTTAAAACTAAACATTTAGACTATTTTAGTACAAATTATGAGCTTATTGACGATTTTTTATAATTCTTGACAAAATTAGAATTCTTTTTTTTTCCAACGACGCAACAATGAGCATTTACTAGCCTACTTTTAAAAAATGCGGGTCGGGTACAATATTTTCTTTTTCTTTTTTTGCGGTCCGAGTTGCGGGCGGGTTAGTTGAAAATGTCGGTCGGGTGCGGGTTGTTTATACATTGACCCGCGCATCACTGGTGTCTAATGATTCGGATCACAACGTCAAAAATAGAATTAATAATATACAACGCCACAGCAAGACAAACAAACACCCTGTAGGCTACCTGTTAAAAATGAACTGGGCAAAAAACAGCTATCTGTTATGCCGAGTTCTGTAAAAGAACATTGTAATTAACGTAATTTCGCATTGTTTGTAATTTCTTGTTGTTGACTCAATAATAAACTGCAATTTCAGAGTTGGATCTGTTTGTTTGTGTTTCATATTAATATTACATTATGTAAAACGTCCAACTGTTTACGAATCAAAATCCGGACATACTGTGATGCATGTATGAATTATCATGTTAGACTAAGTTAGTAATGTAATAGCCTCTATAGAGCCCGAATTTGCTTTTATATAAGTTAACCTTGTTTACGTTACTTTACGACCTGCAACATATCATGACTGCACACATATAACGTTACTTTACTGTAAATCAAAGATTTGACGATGGATTATGAAGCCTTAGTAGGCCTACCTCTGACCGTGGCGATTATATTAAAAAACTTACTCTCAGCAATGGTGAGATCTTGCCGGATCCCTATACAATAATACCTGACGATCTTTGGATTGTGGATGACAAGAAGTGGCCAGCAATTGTATGGCCTGATATATATAATTATCTAATTCAGACACCAAGTGTGTATACAAGAGAAATGATTAGAGCGTACAAATCCCTTGATGCATACAACTACGTGCTATGTGGTCATGTGCAGCTCGTCAGATAATTTGATGCTGCAACGGATTTTTGGGTGTTGAGGTCAGATGTAGCCTACTCCGGTACGAACTAAGAGCGCGGGTCTTTTGCCCCCTGGTTGCGTGGGCTTAACTGGGGCTACACAGATTTTTGACGGGGCTTTAGCGCCCCCTAGCCCCGGTGTAGCGCCGTGCTTGCAAACTGTACAGAAGGTCTAAATGTACAGCCCGGGTGGTAAGACACTTGTAGAGGATTCCCCACCTCTTTTCTACTCGTCGACCGATCTTTACAAGGAAGGGACCGAAGCAATCCATCCCAGTTGAATGAAATGCTGGCTTGTGGAGGCGCAAGCGTGCTAAAGGAAGGTCTGCCATTTTGGGAATGGTAGGTTTGGCTCTCAGACGTTGGCATTCTGTACAGGCATGCTGTAAGCTGCGGATGGCTGCTCTTCCTCTTAGAACCCAGAACTGTCTTCTTATTTCCGCAAACACCCGATCAGGGCCTGGATGGCAGAGTCTTTTATCATTATCTTGGAGGAGTAACTTCACAGCTGGATGTTTAGAATCTAGGACAATGGGATGTTTCAAGGCAGGATCTAAGGTTTCAGCACGTCTTAGCCTACCACCGACATGGATTAGATTGGTAGCCGTGTTATATTCTGGAGCTAGTGTGAGTAAGCGGCTATTATGTTGAAGAGCCTTGCCTGATTTCAGTCGTTGCAATTCCTCAGGAAAACTCTCATTTTGCACCTTCTGGAGTATACATGTCTCTGCTGTTTGATACGTGTTTGCTGTAGGTTCTCCGGACTGTCCCGCCGCCCCATGTAGCTCCTGTGCAGTGGCCTTTACTAATTCTGTCCATGTCCTGTTCTTATTGCCAGTTGGTTCATCTACAGCTACTACTCCACAGAATGCAGATTTCTTAAGCTCAGACTTGTCAATCTCAGGGCGCTCTGTAGGGTTTGCGGGCCAGCTTTCAGGTGGAAGGAGCAGGAATGGGGACCCCTGGCTCCATCTGTTGGGCTTAGCAAGTTCATTCAGAGTCTTTCCCCTTGTAAGGTCGTCTGCAGGATTTTGACCTGAATTCACATATCGCCAGGCAGTGAAGTTGGTAAGCTCGTGGATTTCAGCCACTCTTGTACCGACAAAGACTTTAAAATGGCAGGACTCTGATTGAATCCAGGACAGCACAGTGGTGGAGTCCGTCCAAAGAACTGTGTGGCGAAGTGACAAAGTTAACTCTTTCTTCAGCAAGTTGGCCAACTGAGCACCAATTACTGCAGCACAGAGCTCCAAACGGGGCATTGACAAGACTCTTTTTGGTGCTACTCTAGAACATGCCAGTACGAATGATAGATGGATCTTACCAAGCTGATCTTCGGTCCGCAGGTAAGTAACTGCTCCATACGAACTCTCTGAGGCGTCGCTGAACACATGAAGGTCTGTAACAGATCCGGTTTGATCTACTGAAGTTGGTACATATGACCTTGGGAAACTGATCTTGTGAAGAAACTGCAGTTCATCTTCCCATTCGTTCCAGCTCTGGATTAATGTTTGGGGAAGTTGGCCGTCATCCCAGCTGCGCTGCTTGCTCCAAAGTTGTTGGACCAGTACTTTAGCCTTGGTAGTGAACGGAAGGATATATCCCAAGGGGTCGTACTGACTTGCTAAAACTTTATAAATAATCCTCATGGTGGGAGCTCCATGATTTATGGGCCGGTGACGGTACGTCAGGACATCTGCAGGGCAATTCCAGCTAAGACCCAATGTGGACTCCTGGACATCTGTCTTTTCGTGGGCTAGCCAGAGTTCCAGACCATCCGATCTGGCTTGAGCAAGACCCCAAGAAGTGATGAACCCAAGGTGGGGCCAGCGAGGAGTAAATCATTTAAACTGAGGCCACCGAACTGAAAGGAGCAATCAAACACCACACGATTCTTTTCATTGTGACGCTTCATATGGTGTGGAATGAACCAGGATTCACCATCTCTTTCCATATCTTCTGGAAGGAGCTTTCTGATAGCTCCGGACTGAACCAATTTCTGGATTTCGGAGGAATAAGCTTCAGCTTGTTGCGGGTCTCTTGCAAGTTTTCTCTCAGTACTTTGTAGGCGTGGCATGACAGCTTCCATAGTGGCATGAAGATAGGGCATGTCACACTTGCGTAACAAGGGTGTTGCATAGCGACGTATTCCATCCACCTCTACACGAACCGTCTTGGTTTCAAGTAACTCAATGGCCCTTTGGTCTTGCTTGGATCTTGTGCACTCCCTTTCATTCTGAAATGGCAAAACATCCACTTGCCACAGCCTTTCAACATTCTTGAACAGTTCTGTGCTGAGAGGAATGGATATGTGGAGGCATTGGTTTGGCTCAAGTCTCTGCTCCAACAGGCTGGTAGGGCCCTGGAGTGTCCACCCTAATTTGGTTCTTATTGCAGCTGGACCCCCAGGTGGACCAAGTCTTACAGGCTCAATTGGTGAGATTATGTGAGTTTGATCTGCACCAACAAGGACAAGAGGTTTTGCTTTTTCAAAATACTGCAGTGGTAGTCCAACCAAGTGTTTGTATTGCTTCTGCAGCTTTGGAATTGGGTAAGAGTGATCAACAAGATCAAGCTGTGGGGCAGTAAAGGCTCTGGAAATGAGATATCGCTTCTTCGGATTGGAGTATGGAGAAATGGAGAATGAGACCGAAGCTCCATCAAGGGTTTGCACATCCTGACGGATTGTTCTCAGAGATAAGCTTTCTTGTGTCCCTCTCAAGCCAAGTTTCTGTGCTGCCTCTGGCAGGAGCATTGTACGCTCAGAGCCATCATCAAGGATTGCGAATGTGTCCAGAGTACAATTGCCATGGTGTAAAAGCACTCTGACAACTTTGAGTAAAACCTTACTGCTGACTGGTTTGTTCAGGTACAACGTTTGTGTCGCTGAGCTGACTAAGCAAGCCTCTGTTTTGGATGCCTTTATGACAGGCCTCTCATTTACCTCGTGGAGGATTCGTAGATGCTTTCTCTGACAAAGCGGACATGGTTTCTTTAGACCACAGTGGATAGCCTGATGAGCAAGGCCACAGCGCCAGCATCTCCTATTGGCGCGTATCCACTCTGAGAGCTGATCTTTGGTGAGGTTTGGAATTTGGGGGCATTGACTGAATGCATGCTCAGAGTTCTGACAGTAAGAACAATATACTGAGGGCCTACTCTTAGCCTTCTCGTCATCCTTGGCAGATGAATATGTAGCGTTTGTTACCTCAGCACTGTTCCCAGATCCAGTCAGCACAGTGGCAGTGGTTCGGCGTGACCATGGAGCTACCCGAGACTCTCGTTTGGGCCGGCTATCTCCTCTTGCTGACTGATCATCATAGCTTTGGCACCAAGATTCATATTTTAGCCACTCGGCCAGATCCATCAATGAGTATGTCACCCCAGGCCGATGTAACATGTGGCGGCGAAAATCAGCTCGTCTTTCAGGTGGCAGCTTACTGAAGAGGCGTGCAACATGCGATCCACACTGCAACTCAATGCTACCATGTCCTAATGTCTTTAGCAGACCAACTAGAGACTGCACTTGAAGTGAAAACTTCTCAAAGGCTGATGGGTCATTGCGGCTTATATCAGGAGAATCAAGAATAGTAGCAATCCGTTTTAATGCTACCTGGTAGGGCTGACCGAACCGTTCATTGAGGGCCATCATGGTGTCTCTGTAAGGTGTAGGGGAGTGCAAAAAGGAGTCTGCTATTAGACAAGCATCATCCAATTTCAGATGGTCAACCAGGACCTGGTATTTGAACATTTCAGTACTGTCAGGTGGCAAGAGGTTGTCCAAGGCCATTTTTAATCGGGCAAACTCACTCGGATCTTTGTTGCGGAAAAATGGAATGGTGGGGCATGGTCCTTTGTAATATTTCTCAGTCAGATCCATAGATGCCATGGGAGGTGCCGCATTATAGGATGCCATTCTGTGATGCTCAGTATTAGGATGTGTGGATGATTGCCATGGGTGGTCATAAACATACTGAGGACTTATCATTTGGGCAGGGTACGGACCATACTGCAGCTGCTCATCATACTGACTCGGATGGCGGAAATCCATAGTCTTCTCCACTGAAGTGAGTCTGGGGGTGAAAGTTGGTGTGGCCCTCGTACTGCTGCAAAGCCTTTGCTTGTCATGCTGATCCATAATTACTGGCTCTTCATATGCGATGGGTGGAGGAGGCTCTGGCCAGTCTTCATCACTCACATGTTCTGCATGGTGGAATTTAACTGTTGGATGATTAGACTGGGTGTTCGGAGTAGATAAAGGCCTTTGCAGACTACAAGCTCTGTCTAAAAGCTGAATCAACTCGTCTTTGGCTGTCTCGATTCGTTTGAGGTCAACTTTAATAGCCCGCTGTGTTTCACGGAGTCTGGCATTCTCCTCTGAGATCCTTTGCAACTTTATAGAGCTAGCATCTGACCGATCACTCTGGTATCCATCACCAAGGGAAAGAGACTCTGCATTGGATTCAAACTGTAGTCGTCGATTCGAATATTGTGGTGGTGACTGGCGGGAAGAGTTGGAAATGCGATGCTGTAGGGTCTGGGAGGTCATGATGCTCATCCCTGACAGTCAGCCTCGAAGGGGAAGAAAAGGCAGGTAAACTCTGTGCTCTTTGAGATTTTGCTGCAGATACTCTAATGTGTGTTGAAGAATAATCGTCATCAGATGACTCTACTGCTTGTTCTCTCGTACTAACTGGTGAAGCTGATTTATGAAGACTTGGGAAATCCACCTCATAATCTTGTAAATAGGCTGGACGGCGCTTTGGGCGAACCGAAGGGTTAACTGGTGTAGAACTGGCTGACATCTTAATCCAGGGAAATGTGATCCGGCTCGAAGGACCATTTGTTGGGTTTGGAATTGGGAATTCGAATTTTATCTCTTAAGGACTGTAGGATAAGCCACACTCGCCCTGGATGGGCCTATCAGAACCCAGGAACTCAGTCAACCACAGTTATTTCCTTTGATGTCTTTACTGAAGCATGTTTGTGTGTGGTCTGTACAAAGATACATAAAAATTACAATAAGTAAATAATACAGTTTCAAGATCCAATTATTTAACATTCTATTATAGTAAAAATAGTACAATCTGTGTGGAGAATACAATAGCTTCTCTATTAGCCATATTAGCATCTGAATAGGCCATATAACTATAATCTCTAACTGCTTTAACTAAATCAACTCACACTTATACTGGCAATTTACTATAGACATCTTTCTTGAACATGAAAAAGTTATCTCTCTCAACATAAAATATAATAGCATTATAATAAAAGTGATTGCCTAACTCGATGGCAGACTAATATGATCATGCATGTAACGATCGTTAGTTAAACACGATCAAACACTCGAATTTAGTAACAATGACTTCAACAATCAACCATTATATGCAAGATTACAACATAAACTTTCTCCTAAGTGTATATTAATAAGAATTAACTCACTTTATAGGATGCACGCACTCACACATATAACACTTCAACTTGGATCGGCTCGCATTTCTTCCTCACAGAACACTTTGCGTCACCAATTAAAAGGGCAAGAAGTCTTAAAGGGGCCACACACGCAAAGCCGTTTCTACAATATGTTCACATTCATGGCAAAATTCAAACGGGACCAGAAAATAATTATTTTCTCCCATTCACTTGCATTGACGATTTTTCAACCTTGAGGTCCAGGGAGATTAGCGGAAGGGGCGGGACTTACCAGCTCTAAGCCACACTGTGATTCCCCCCCAGTTACAACATTTTGGCTGTTCTTGATTACATTGCCCATATTCATGATCTTCTCCACACCTGGCACATCTCCTTCTGCCTTTACCTTGGCTGTATGTCCAAATCTTTGGCAGTTGTAACACCTCATTGGCTTTGGAGTGTATATAACATTATAGCTCAAAAATCCTAACGTCACTTTTTTGGGTAGGAATTCCTCTTCAAAATCAAGTACAACATACTCACTGTCTTTTCTCACCCCTCTCGACTTATTTGTATCCTTCGAGCACCTTTCAGAGTTCCTCCTTTTAAGTTTGATTTAATTTCGTCCATTGTGACTCCTACAGGACTCCCCAAATCACTCCTTTAATCCACTTACTTTCCCTTTCCACACGACTTGTATTAATTACTTTAAATTGTCCTATTTCCTTCATTCTTCCAGCCCTCTCCCTCTGCTCTTCATACAAACAATCAGTAGATAGATTTCCATCTCAAGATCTTCCATCTTTATTCATGTTATCAGTTGGAATTTGCATTAAATTTTGTGTGCTAAATAGAAGTTAAAAACTAATCATGATGTCAAGATGTATGGTGTCCAAATTCCTTCAGTTGGAGGACATTACTGTTAATTCTAGAGTGTCCTATTTCCTTCATTCTTCCAGCCCTCTCCCTCTGCTCTTCATACGAACAATCATTTCCATCTCAAGATCAGTTTCAGATAGTTTCTGGTCTCATTGACTTCCATTCCATAGTATATTTTTTTCCTACTAGGAAGTCAATGAGACCAGAAACTGACTGGTTACTGATATTCTTCTAAATATCTTCCTTTGTTCAGCAGAAGAAAGAAATTCATAAAGGATTGAAACAACATGAGGGTATATGATGACAGAATTTTCATTTTAAAGTGGAGTCTGCCATCAAGGCCTCAATGAAGGGGATTATGTGAACAGAAAGGGGATTCACAATGTAAATGTGCAGTTACTATTGTGATTCTTAATATTCCAGATTATATCAAATAAAAAAAGGCATTTGACTAAAATCTTTCATATCACAATTGTGAAAGCAAAATGGCCAGGATCTGTGCATGACTTAAGAATTTTCAGAGATTCACATTTATGCACATTATTTGAAAGTGGTAAGGAAAGGTCCACAATTTAATATCAAGCTCACTGTATTACATACACTTATGCTGATCCTAACAGAACTGCATTTTTTCATAGGTGATTATGACATGTTCCTGCCTGCAGACAGGTGTTTTATGACCCCCATTCCCTGACCCAAACCAGTTACAATGCAGCTCTAGCCAGGACAAGGGCACACAATGAAATGAACTTTGGCTAAAGGGAGGATTTCAGTGTCTGAAGAAGTCTGAGGGTTGCACACCTGCAGGGCCTGTGACATTGTTGCATGTGCCATATTAAAAAAACACTTTTCATTAAATGTTTAATAAAAGACACATATGCTTAGTTCCTTGAGTTTTATTTCAATTGTTCTTTGTAAAGAAAAGCCAGTGGTCAAGTGCCTGCAACAAGAGATATTAGACACATGCCTCATGCAACAAATAAAAAGGAAAAGTTGTCTATACACCGCCCTCCTGTAGGCCTATGTCTCCTCTGTGTGTGCAGACTCTTCTGTAGGCCTTTCTGTAGATGTGGAATCCTGCAACTTATATTGCAGCCATAAAGCATACAAGTATAAATGAAGTAAAGTTATTTATGCACCTGCAGGTAGGCTAGTTCCTCCATATGACAGTTATCTGAGAGGGTTTATTCACTGTCCAGTGCAATGGAAACAAATGGACATTACAAAGTCTTATACTTTCTTTCCTTTGGAAAGTTAGAAAATGTCCACTTACTGCACATATTTCAGCCACTATACTTTCTTGGGAACAGATACAAGTGTTGGTGTATTTTGTAAAAGTGCACAAAAGAGGAAAACACAATGTCATTACAATGAACTACACTCGGGAAAAATGTGATCAATAACTCATGGCAAAATATTTTTACATTAACATAAGTTTATCAGTTTTCACTTTCACAAGTCAAAGCAATTCATCATTGCTCAAGATTTAACAGTTGAAATGACTGTACGGCCTTAATTTAATGCAGCAAAAATTATTTTACAGTGTAGGCTACTAAGATCTTTTCTTTCTTTTCAACCTTTTTCTTGGTTGCTTTTATAAATGGACAACCATTTATTTAACAGTGCCTTTTATAAAAGAGACTATAATATAACTAAAAATTACCATAATGTAGAATATTTTTGTACTTCACTTTTATTTGCTCCCATGTTCTAGTGTGGTGACTCTGACATTACAATGAACAAAGTAATTATGCAATTATTAAAATACAAAAATATAGGTGATATTAAGTAATAAAAACATCTATGGCCACTTCTAACGGATTTAAATTGTCTGCTACTTTTTGCCAGCCCTCTCTCCTGGCTTTTGCAGACTTTGAGGTGTTCCCTGGCGTTTTGATTAAACATTAAAATTCCGAATAAACTTCGACTATTAGTTCTTGCTCTGCTGAGGAGAAAAACTGAGCGCGCTCTTTGGCCACGCTGAACAGCCAATAGCAGCGTTGCTGATCAATGTTTCTACTATCGATACATATCCCCTTTTAAACCAGCGCATGAACGCGCAATTATCTCAGATAACTCAATCCAGCGATACTAATCATAAACAACAGGTGAGTTCGAAGAACCCAATTAGCCGGATCATGCTTAGCACGATGATATCATCTTGGACGTGTCATTTGATCTCGGATGTAATAAGCAACGTACGAAGAACGAGCCCCTGATTGGGCTTTTTTTCTTCCCTGATATGCACAGATAAGCTATATGGAATGTAGCCTACCTTGCCAGACATCGAGATTTTTTTTTTTTGTATCATGTTACATGACGTCACAACATACAGGCATTTGCCGACCCGGCGCCATTTCTGTGGGCAGAACTTTAGAAGATGAAGCTGAAACGAGTTAATTTCGTGATTAAAAAGTGAAAAAATAGGTCAGGGGAGGTCACGTGACATTGGTCTGTGGGAACTATGTATTGTGGGTGTCTAAAAGGTGTGGTCTGCGCAACAATCAATTAGGCTATAGCCAGGCTTATTTAATTTATAGAAACTGTTAAATAACTTGACAAAGCCATATTGTTTCTCATTTTTAATTTATATATTTATGTCATTCGCGGGACAAAGCAATTCCTTAACACTTGCATACAATTTGGTTTAGGAATAAATCTTTGAATTTGTCGTTATTACTGCATGAAGGAAAGAAAGTGGAAAGAAAATAGAAAATTACACAAAAAGCTTACACTATTCAAAAAACAACAATAACATCAAAAACAGAGTTTCCCATTAATTATAGGCTACAGGCATACTGTCTGCGACTATATGTTCTGATGATCATGGAGCATGTACTTTTAAAGGATCCACTTATCCCGCTAATCATGATTATTACACAAGTGAGATGACTAAACAAGAGGTCAAACAAAAGACACCAGCCTGTACCACCACCAATACCACACTACAAAAAGAATTGTGTAAAACCCAGTAAACCCTGAGATTATTACTCGTGACAATAAAACAAAATATATGGATATGAGAATGTGCATACAATATAACTAAATTAATAATCTCTTACATATTTTCTAATTTCACTAAACATTTCAATAAGTTTCATGAACATTTTTATTAAACATGGACCATTATGTTCATTAAAAATACTTTTTATGCTATTGAATGCTAATTTTTTTAAATGTAAGCAACTAATTTAGACGTGCAAACTGGGTGCCGGTGTGGTGAGAAGTTCGAGCTCGGCCAGATTCGGCTCGAAGTCGTTCATCTTCGGATGCGGCGCCGCGCGCGTTGTTACAAAATCTGCCGTGCATATGGAAAGCCCTTTTAACATTTAAAAGCTCATTTTGACTATCCGGAATTAACATTGTAGATATCAACAATGTCTTTCTGACTAGTCGTAATCACATTTTGGATAGTTGGAATTGTCATTCAAGATATCTGTAACGTAATTGTGACTAGTCGAAACGACAGATAGAGATATCTGTAATTCAGTTTTGACTAGGCAAAACTGAATTACAGATATCTGCAATGACGTCATTAAAAACGACATTCAACTCGTCACACATCTTAAATGACAATTGCAGATATCTGTAATTCAGTTTTGACTAGGCAGAATGAAAGTTAAAGATATCTCAAACGTCATTATGACTAGTGCAAATTATTGTGCATGACGTTACTCTATTTTAGATATCCATAAATAAGTAGTTTCCCCTCCCCGCCATAATCAAAGACGAAGTGGGTTCATTTCCTTATTTCTATGAATGGAAGAAGAAAGAAGCAGTCATGGCGTTGGCTGTAATAAAAAAAAACACCAGAAAATATTTTTTATATACAAATTAAAAAAAATGATATACAATATTTTATATATATAAAAAAAGGTTGCAATGCTATGTTTATGATCATGCTTAAAATTACGTAGGTTATTGTTGCCGTAAGATTTATGCGTGAAAGAGATTCACACTAATTCACTTTAATAAAGATGCTGACATGCATGCTATTCTTGCCATGGAAGTACAATAACATTAACGTCCTTAGATGAGAAAAAAAGTTCTTAGTTCAGATTAGTTCTTATTTTTTATTTTATTTTTTCAGTTTGAAACAGTATCTAACAGCATTAAAAAGACGATTAAAAACTCTGGTTGCTCTGACATGGTGCTAATCAGTAATTACAAGTTAACAGTTAACAGGTGCTATGTGATTTGATGATTTGAACAACACGCTCTGCTCCCGCCTAAATTGTGATGCAGGCCTAATTTGCATACAGATATCTGCAATGTCATTTGGCCTAGTCAAAACTCTAATTCAAGATATCTGTAATTACATTTTGTCTAGGCAGAATGAAAGTTACAGATATCTCAAATTTCAGATATCTCTAATCAAAATTAATTTCAAGATATCTATAACTTGATAATAGATATCTACAATTAAATTATGACTATCCCTAACTCCAGTTTGAGATATCTACAACGCCATTTTGACTATAGTCATAACTCCAGTTACAGATATCTACAAAGTCATTTCGCCTAGTCAAAACTTAATTTAAGATATCTGAAAAGGAACATGTAGATATCTTGAATTGAGGTGAATTAAAGATATCTTGAACTGGAGTTATGACTAGTCAGAATCAAATTGAAGATATCTCAAACTAGAATTACAGATATCTACAATTCAATTGCAGATATCCGTAATTCACATAGTGGATATCTGCAACTGAATTGTAGATATCTGTAATGATAAATCCCATACAAATGAATGGAAAAAGTGACGTCATTTGTCCTAGGAAGAATGTCTTTGTGGATATCTGAAATGACAATTATGGATAGGAAGAATGTAGTTGTGGATATCTGAAATGTTCTTTTTGACTAGGCAAAACTGAATTACAGATATCTGCAACAGATATCCAGTCTAGCTGTTAAATGTTAAAATGGCTTGCCATACTATACGTGCACACCGCCAGGCGAAATGGGCCCTTGCGCACCCAACGCGCGCGACCGCCCACACCGCGATGACGTCATTTTTGCCGCGCGCACCTTCGCGCTCGTGCGGACGCGTCGAGTAAACCAGGCTTGTACAAAGAGTATAGAAGCCCAAGAGGCGAAACTCAATAGAACGCTCCATAGCAACAGTTGCCCCCATGACGGACTGAAAACTTAAGGAAAACGCCGAAAAATAATGGGAGTCAATGGCACTGAAAAACTTAACAAAACAAAAACTTAACATAACTTAATTTTTTCTGGCCGTCATATCTAAATATGAAAACAATTTAAAATACATTAATGAGGATGACCGACGTTAAATGACAGAAAATATACGTCTATGTGTTGGTTATGCATGGCCTAATTACCCTTAGGAAAATAGTAGAAGTACTGTAAGACTACTATAGAAATACTATAGCGGCTCTAGGATATTATAGAGGTATTACAGAACATAACATACTTCTGTGATGTTCTGTAATACCTCTATAATATTTTAAAGCTGCTATTTATATAGTAGTCTTATCGTACTTATGTAGTATGTCCCAAATTACTATAGTATTCCTATAAGATTACTATAATATTTTGTCCCAAAATACTATAAGATTCCTATAGTACTTTTTAGTAAGAGTATGTCCCCCACCGAATCGGCTTCATTAGCCTACCACTTACGGTTTGCAAAGATACAATTATAAAATTATTGCAAAACTTTAATCTATCAATATTTATGTTCTATTATGCATTTTCCTTGTTATATGAATAACAGAAATTCATGAAATAATATAGGCTATAGGCAGACACACAGTAATTAGATATAAGTAATAAGATATTTATTCAAATGTTGATTTTGAAATTAGTGAACATCACCATATATATGATTTGGAAAAATAAATAAATAAATAAATAAATAAAATTATAAATGAACATTTCTAAAGACAGTTAATATTTTACATAGAATATCACAAAAATATGAACAACTTGTTTTTTCAACATCTTAAGTGAAAGTGCACACAGTGAACGTTTCAATGGCAAGAACAAAAACAATCTGTGAATGTCCTATTACAGGCGGAAAGGTACAAAAAAGATGTGCAATCTAGCAAGTGCACACATGAACTGTAAACACCTACTAAAATGGATTTTGCCATTGACTGGCGCTAACGATTTCAGCAGCTTTCAGTCCATAATGGCGGACGCGCCTCCGCAGCGCCATCTACAGACTGTTACCCATAACACAACAGAGTTTCGCCTCTTGGGCTTCTATAACTGACTAACTAACTGACTTCACTTTTCTCCGTTGAAACCTATGGGGTCGCTGTGTCCAGTTTATATACTGTCTATGACCCAATATCACCAGACACGGCGACGAGTGACGCTCTGCCACCTAGTGGACATACCTATACTAGACTAGACTAAACTAAACTACATACAGTACTTGACTCATTAAGGGGCTTTTGTACAGTACACAAACCTCCAGACTGCTGAGAGTGATGCTTAGATGAATATGTGAATATGTGCTGCGCTTTCCTCTCAATAACTAAATAAACACGCAACAAAATTGAGAGAACAGCTATGAGGTTCCATTTGTGCCAAAATTTTGTCGACATGCTGTCTGTCTACGCTATGTGTCGTCTTCCATGTCTATGTGTCTGTTCACTGTTTATGTCCATGTCTGTCTGTCTATGCTATGTGTCGTCTTCCATGTCTATGTGTCTGTTCACTGTTTATGTCCATGTCTGTCTGTCTATGCTATGTGTCGTCTTCCATGTCTATGTGTCTGTTCACTGTTGTGATTGCCCACATGACTCAACTTTTGTCTTTGTCCACTCAACTTACTCCTGTCATCTGTCCTTGTCGTTTGACTGTGTCGTCTTGCGTGTCAATGCTGCATGTGTCATGTGTTTCCATTCTGTCGTTGCTATGTGTCGTTGCTATGCGTCGTTTCCCTCTGTCGTTACTATGTGTCGTCTTCCATGTCTATGCTATGCGTCGTTGCTATGCGTCGTTTCTCTCTGTCGTTACTATGTGTCGTCTTCCATGTCTATGCTATGCGTCGTTTCTCTCTGTCGTTACTATGTGTCGTCTTCCATGTCTATGCTATGCGTCGTTTCTCTCTGTCGTTACTATGTGTCGTCTTCCATGTCTATGCTATTCGTCGTTGCTATGCGTCGTTTCCCTCTGTCTTCTTCCATGTGTCTATTAACTGTCTATGTCTATGTGATTGATTGCCCACATGACTCAACTTTTGTCTTTGTCAACTCAACTTACTCCTGTCATCTGTACGTTTTGATAGTTTGTTTTCCTATTTGAAATGAAATAAGCAGAAACGAGAAAACAGCCCCTTTATTCGTTTTTTCGAAAAAACGAAAAAACGAGATTTCGGCTTGATTTTTCGTTTTTTAGTTCACAGACAAAAAACGATTTTTTTTTTATTATTATTATTTTTTTTTTATGGGTATTATAAAATACCCATATTATAACAAATAGCCTAAATAAAATATATTTGGAAATTGCCCTTTAAAATGAAGGCTCAGGGTCCGTGTACTTTTTCGCTCATTCATTATTCTTTTTCGGAATGAAGATGAAATTTAAAAAAGGGTGCAGCTTGGTTTTTTGTTTATTAAAAGAAAAAAATCAGAAATGGCTGTATTTTGTTTTCCAGATGTATTGTTATCATCAAATATTAGAAAATTGAAATTCCGATCGTTTTTTAATTTGTAAGATTTATTTGTACGTTTATTGTTTTTCATTTGACTGATCCTATCTTTACCCGGAAGTAAATTACACCGCCGTGCAAAGTCTTAACGTGTAATTAAACATTGCATTCATATTCTGTGCTCATCTGATTTTTTGTACATAGCATAGCCTACTTTGTTATGATTTTAGTATCATAATGATTAATAAATGCACGCACAATTATCCGTGAACTTGATTTGAACAAATGCCTATCAACTTGTGTGTGCAAAATTCTGAATTAAATGAATGTGCAGCAATTTGTACAAATTGAGAGTCTGTAGGCCTACTATACTGTTGTAGCCATTAAATAGGTAAGCGCATTTAGTTTCATATTTGTTTAAATATTAATGTTATTTTTTTTCCATTTATGTTGATTTATGAAAAGTGAACAGCACGAGTAAGATAGGATGCGCAATATATATCGAGAGACATGGAGCGAGTCAGACATGATTTTGACCACTTCATTACGTTTTGTTTTGTAGAAAGCCTTTCTTTAAAGTGAATTTCGTTTTGTATAAATTGTATCTTAATTTTAATACATTTTTCATCAACCAATTTCCTGGAAGCAAATATAGCCTAACAGACAATAATAATCATGGAGGTGCCCGCGCGGTCAATTGCATTGCACAAAAAACGATCGGAAATGTCGTCCAATTTTCTAATATTTGATGATAACAATACATCTGGAAAACAAAATACAGCCATTTCTGATTTTTTTCTTTTAATAAACAAAAAACCAACTGCACCCTTTTTTAAATTTCATCTTCATTCCGAAAAAGAATAATGAATGAACGAAAAAGTACACGGACCCTGAGCCTTCGTTTTAAAGGGCAATTTCCAAATATATTTTATTTAGGCTATTTGTTATAATATGGGTATTTTATAATACCCATAAAAAAATAAAAAATAAAAAATAAATCGATTATTTGCCTGTGAACTAAAAAACGAAAAATCAAGCCGAAATCTCTTTTTTCGTTTTTTCGAAAAAACGAATAAAGGGGCCGTTTTCTCGTTTCTGCTTATTTCATTTCAAATAGGAAAACAAACTATCAAAACGTACAGATGACAGGAGTAAGTTGAGTTGACAAAGACAAAAGTTGAGTCATGTGGGCAATCAATCACATAGACATAGACAGTTAATAGACACATAGACATGGAAGAAGACAGAGGGAAACGACGCATAGTAACGACGCATAGCATAGACATGGAAGACGACACATAGTAACGACAGAGAGAAACGACGCATAGCATAGACATGGAAGACGACACATAGTAACGACAGAGAGAAACGACGCATAGCAACGACGCATAGCATAGACATGGAAGACGACACATTGTAACGACAGAGGGAAACGACGCATAGCAACGACACATAGCAACGACAGAATGGAAACACATGACACATGCAGCATTGACACGCAAGACGACACAGTCAAACGACAAGGACAGATGACAGGAGTAAGTTGAGTGGACAAAGACAAAAGTTGAGTCATGTGGGCAATCACAACAGTGAACAGACACATAGACATGGAAGACGACACATACCATAGACAGACAGACATGGACATAGACAGTGAACAGACACATAGACATGGAAGACGACACATAGCATAGACAGACAGACATGGACATAGACAGTGAACAGACACATAGACATGGAAGACGACACATAGCGTAGACAGACAGACAGTGAACAGACACATAGACATGGAAGACGACACATAGCATAGACAGACAGCATGTCGACAGAATTTTGGCACAAATGGAACCTCATAAACAGCAAGCTTTTAAAAAACACACACAAAAACAAACAAGAAAAGCATGTGAACATGTCATGTTTTTTATCAGCTTTACAGTATTAAATATGAAAACAGTGTCTCGTTTCATCAGTACAACTTCATTTGCCTGTTATCTAGCAACAGATTATCAGCTTTATCATCATTATTATTATCTTGTGCAGTTTTAGTGTTGTATGATGTTGATCTGTCTCTCTTTAAACTGAAGATAATATTATGTTTCTTCATTCACAGTTTCTGTGGATCCACACACACCTGTAAAGAGTCGATCTGAATCATCAGAGAAGATCAAGCATGAGCTGAGATCATGATATCTGAGTAAATGATGAGAGGACGCCTGAACTAATGTAAGATCATGTTTGGGCATCATCTCTGAGATACGCTGATGATCAGCTGATCAATATTTCATTTATATTTCAGTGAATATTGATGATGATGATGATGATGATGATGATGATGATGAAGAAACTGCATGTGTCTTCTTTTTTGTTAAAGCTCATTAAAGTGTCTTCTGGACTCTCAAGATCCTGACAGCAACTTTATTCATGACGGATCATGATGAACTAATGTTTCCAGACCTTAAATCTTCCTCGGATAAACTGTGTCCGTTTATTAGGCTTTGTAAATAGAACAGGAATAAGTGTAAGTGTGTAAATGCTATTATATTTTCATATAGTTGTATAGTTTTTTGTTCTGAATATAAAATTATGTTTATGTCAGTTATAAGTGCAATATTGCATCTGATTGTTACAGTATTGTGTTTTCTCCATGTTAAATATGATCCTCCTCATGTAATGTTCTTTATCTCGATGCACAAGCACATGTTTGTATCATTTACACCTGCTGTTTTCTGTAAGTTTTTCATTTCTTTGAAACATTTACTGTAAAACTGAATTAATTATGCCAAGAAAAGTCCAGATACAAACACACTGTTTTAAATAAAATGCATAAAACGATCAGTCGTTGTAAACTCTTTCTGAACTCATTTTCTCCACGGCTCATTCAGTGCCGTTACACTCATGAACTTTATTCTCCTGACAGACACAAGATCATCTTTTACAGTAAAATAAGAGCTCTGAGTATAACGTACACTCTAATCAAACACAGCAGAGGGTTTAAAAATGAAGTTTCTGTCAGTAATTACTCTCCATCATGTCGTCCCAAACCCGTAAGATACCCGCTGATCTTCAGAAACACAAATTAAGATATTTCTGATGAAATCCGAGAGGTTTCTGATCAGACTATTGTTCAAGCACTACAGTAAAGACATAAAGAGACTAATCAGAGGCAAAGAATTAAAATAATAATAAACGGGCATTCAGGGCTGGAAAGATTTCTAAGACATTTATGGGTTAGAAAACAAAGTCTCTGAAGCATGTTTGAGAAAACCTGTTTGTCCAGTAGGGTTTCTCAGAGACATCCAGCAAAACTCACTGAGACTCACTGTGGATATTTATTTCTGCATTATGTTCAATATGCTTAGAATATAATGGTGTTATTTATGACTAAGACAGGTTTAAAATTGATATTGTTCAACACTTTAAGGCAGTAAGATCATGATCTTTACTGGAGACACAAAAGGCATCAAATCCCAGCAATGTTTTTTATTTATACTTTTTAAAATTGTATTTACATATTTATTTTTATTAACATTTTTAAAATTATTTCTCTCTGAAATATAAAATGTCCAACCTACGAGCACCTTCTGACAGACCCAGAGTCCCTGCAGACACCAGTTTGAAAAGCCCAGGTTTAAGACACAGAAAGTGATTATTTGGCCTAGAAGAAAATGACTGTCATGAACTGTGAACTTCTTGGACAAGATCAGACATGAACAGCTCAAACACCTCAACACTTCTGCTTTATAGGCCTCTTTATGTATAGGCTACAGCCTGTCGTGCCATATTTTAACACTAAGTGTCGCTATTTCGCCGTTTTTGATCAGTCTTTCTTAAAAAAAGCTCGGTTTAGCTGCTATAATAATCAATAAATCCATATCATCTACAGTATAAAACTCATTACATACACATGATATTAAAATATACGCATGTACAAATATTCTATCCATTTAACTGGACTTGGAAGGTAAAGTAGCCTAATTATTTATGTCCCCTGTAAATTATTTACAGGGGAAATAAAAAGACTGTATATAGACTTTCACAAGCGGGCCAATATCATATCTATACTCAATAAATGCACCTAAGAAATGGATGATTGAGCTGTGTTGATGAGTTAATAAGTAAAATATTTCATAATTATTATAAATACAGTCAGTTAAAGGGATAGCATATTTGTGCATGCTTATATTAAAAATACATTTAAAAATGGTCGGGTTTAAATCGGGCTCGGGTTCAAAATTACAGTTAATGTGTCGGGCCGGCCGTGTGGTGGTAGTCAGATACCCATGCCATTAAAATGACTCATTTTCGTCTGTGTATAGGACCTGCAGCTGCCTATATACCTTCGCAGGTCCTACCATACCATGTGACGTCATCGGAATTGCCAGCGTTCTTATACTAACAAACGCAATTTTAGTGTTGCTTAAAAAAAGAGCTATATTGATATTTTTAATTCAAATTTTTAGTGTAATTTACTTTTAATTGTCATAAACAACACGTTATCAACGTTGATTCTTTCAGTTCAGTTCATCTTTAAGTCCTATTGTACCGAATTTTGGTTGTAGTTCCACCAGAGCTCCACTGGGGGCGATCGCCCAGGAGTGCAAAATGAATGGGAGTCTATGGGGCTAGATCGCTAAATTTGTCTCTTTCACCCGATTGGCGTTGAGAAATCTCAGATTTGATTGTAGGTTTTGCAAGTTCAACATGGGTTATAGGTCGAAAGTTGCATGAACGAGTACTTATGTCCTTTCGATTTCTTACAGGTTGAGTTGTTGTTGCCCATAACACGCTAGCATTCTGCTAATGAACGCTGATTGGTCAGTGAAGGACTGATTACGACCAGAGATACCGCTTGATGGCATCGTGACATCCGAAGCGGGACCAGAAACAAACAAAACAGAAACTCTTCTAGCACGTGTGTTTACCTGTGTCAGCTGTGTTGTCGATGCCTCGAGAGAAAAGAAAGTGCAGAGCGCGAAAGCACCAGAGTGACTGAAGGATTGCCGTAAAGCAGTATCTCTGGTCGTACGATGTGTATGACGTCATTGACACTTTAAAAGACTTTTTAAAGCAAATAAGTGACTCTAAAAAATCTAACACCCAGCAATGTGTAATTTCTTTGCATCTCCTTTCAAAAACAACATTCAAATTACTACACAAAAAATGATATCCTGAGAGGAGTGGATTTTGAGGGGTATAGCGGCATAGACCTCCATTCATTCTGCACTCGCCTGCGAGCGCCCCCGCATGGACAGAGACGTGTTACTGCAGCCATTCCAGAAACCGGAAGTAACCAGAGTATGGCAAGCCGTTTTAACTTTTATTCATTTCCAGGATATGAATTGTTGATATCAAGAATTACATTTTTGATATCAACAATTACATTTTTTGATATCAAAAATGTAATTGTTGATATCAACAATTTCATTCTTGATATCAAAAATTTAATTGTTGATATCTGTAATTATATTTTCAGTAGTGAAATGTCACCATAGGCTGCCATTCAAAATCAATTGTTGATATCAAGAATTGATTTCTTACTAGTAGAAATATAATTTTTGATATCAATAATTACATTGTTGCTAGAAAAAATGAGAATTACTGATATCAATAATTCAATTGTCACTAGTTGAAATGTCTATTCTTGATATCAGCAATTGAATTGCTACTAGTAAAAAATTTCATTTTTGATATCTGAAAATGTATTTCTGATATCAATATTATTTCAGATATCTAAAATGGCTTTCTTAGTAACAATCACATTCATGATATCAGAAATGAACATTGTCACTATAGTGAAAATGGAATTATTGATAGAAAAAATGAACATTGTTGCTAGTAGGAATTGAATTGTTGATATCAAGAATAGACATTTCAACTAGTGACAACTGAATTCTTGATATCAAAAATAAAGGTTTTTACTAGTAAGAATTGTATTTCTGATATGTGAAACTGGAATTTCAACTAGTAAGAAATCAATTCTTGATATCAACAATTGATTTTGAATGGCAGCCTATGGTGACATTTCACTAGTAACAATTGTTGATATCAAGAATTATAATTTTAACTAGTGAAATTTAAATTGTGCATATCAAGAATTAGCATTGTTACTAGTGGAAATCTAATTCCTGATATCAATAACTATCATTTTAACTAGTGAAAATTGAATTGTTGATATCAAGGATTCATATCCTGGAAATGAATAAAAGTTAAAACGGCTTGCCATACTATAGAGTGCCAATTCTCTTCCTATTAGACATTCTCTGCTTTAGAGAAGAAACTTTGCAGTTTAAACATGAAGGCGTCTGTGTGTGTTCTGTTCGCAGTGGCGTGTTGGATCGTTTCGCAGGCTGACAAGTCGCCGATTATGCTCACGCTCAGTAAAGTCATGAATGACCTCGGGAAGATTGAGAAAGCAATGGTAAGTTGATTTCGAAAGATTTACGGCTTGCATCTGCTGTGTTAATTTTACACGTTTTTTAAATCTGATTTTTTTCTTCTTCTTTTTTTTTTTTTTTAAAAAAAGGGCAAAAGCGCAACTTTGATCAACTCACCCATCATCACCAATGAACTGAAGGTAAGCAACTCGTTTTCTTCTCTTCTGCTCCATTTTCATGTCTGGACGAGCACATAATTAGGGTTCTCGTTTTCGTAGCGGTTTCTGCATGACTCAGTGATTCGACCCTGCTGTGATATAAAGGCGCTTAGATTACACAGCCCACCTTAAACAGCGGGTTTCACTTCAAATACAGACTAATTGATTTTCAAATGCGCTCAGAACGTGTGGGTTGATGAACAACATTTCAATGAATCCAGTTTGCTGAGCTGAAATCAAGACAGAAATAACAACTTTTAGTCATGCTTTTCTTGGCAAACACCCTCTTGGGGCCCTATTTTAACGATCTGAAACGCAAGTGTCAAAGCGCAAAGCGCAAGTACCTTTGTGGGCGGGTCTTGGCGCTGTTGCTATTTTCCCGGCGGGATAAATGACTCTTGCGCCAGGCGCAAATCTAAAATGGGTTGGTCTGAAGTAGCTTCATTATTCATAGGTGTGGTTTGGGCGTAACGTGAAATAAACCAATCAGAGCGTCATCTCACATTCCCTTTAATAGCAGACGCGCTTTGTTCTAAAGCGGATTCCTATTATAACGGCGGATTTGCCAGACGCGCGCCAGGAGCGGTTCACAGCCAAGGAGAGCAACGCTCTTGTCAGGGACGTTTGGGATGGAGAAACCCACCCAAATTAACTTCGGTTAAAAAGGCGTATGATAATTTGGGTAAATGTGTAAGCTAGATGTATGCTTTTATAATAAATTGTCTATCTATCTATCTATCTATCTATCTATCTATCTATCTATCTATCTATCTATCTATCTATCTATCGTAATAATGTATGATTTGCAAAAATGAAAACTGCTGCTTCTGTGTAGATGAGAATGCACACGCTACATTGATTATGGCCAAGCATGCGCCCTTAAAATAGCATATGAATAACATGCGCAACGCGCCACTGACTTTAAACTATTTTTTTCCTGGTTAGTGGCGCAATTGTTTTCTAAATCTGCAAAATAGCATGAAGGAACGTTTGCGCCGGAACACGCCTACTTTTTTGCGCTGAACCGCCCAGGGAGCGCAAGTTCATTCCCTAGTTTAGCGACGTGCTTCTGTGGAGGGAAAAGCGCGCTTTGCGCGGGTGCAAAATAGGAATGATACATGCGTCAGTGTACAAAGTCAGTTGCGCTGGGTGCAAGATAGGGCCCTTGATGTGTAATCGCTGCTTTTTTAGATTAGAGTCGGTCAGGAGAAAGTTTGCTTCATTTAGGAGAAATCTGATGAGTAATTTATGACATTTAGAGTAGAGCTAATATGCTAAAACAGATTTGGGTAACACTTTATTTTACAGTGTCCTTGTTACGTTACATGTACTTACCGTAGTAATAACAGTAAATTTTGCATAATTACATGCAACTAACCCTCAACCAAACCCTAATCCTACCCTAACTCTATAGTAAGTACATGTAGTTGATTAATATTACTCATTACTTAAATATATTATTACACTGTAACAATGACACCTTAAAATAAAGTATAACCCAGATTTGTCCTGTTTCACAGTTAAACCTGCTGCAGTTCTTACACTGGGGTTCTAAATAGAACTTTAGGGTTCTAAATAACTGCCTTTAATGATTGCATAATACTTTAATGTTTTAACAGCTTATTTATTTTTTGCCCTTGGGATTATGTTTATGAGCTGCTTAGTTTATGAAATGTAATTCAAATAAAAAATAAAACAAAATGATTAGTTTTGAACCCATGAACCCCTAAAAAGCTTCTATAAATGTAGCGCCTGACGGAACCCCTTGAAGGTTCCATTTAGAACCTTTTCTTTTCGAGTCTTTTCTCTTTCTGCTGCTGTTTATTAACAGATTTGAGAGGAAAACAGATTTGATTCCTTGACCCGTGTACCGAGAGGCTTTCATACGGGGTTTGCCTAAAAATCCATTGCATCTGAACTCATTAAGAAGTAAAAAAATAAATTTAAAAAGTGCATGTGTTAAACGGCTGTCTTTGCTTCTTTGGACAGGACTGCTGCATTGCATCTGCACTGGAATCTTTCAGGCACAACATGATCCGCGTGCAGGTCACCGATGCTACCCTTAAAAAGGTCCAGGGGAGAATCTCCAGGGAGCTTGGCAAAAAAATCATCGTGAGTGTGTGTTTATTACGCCTTCTGCTCACTGTTCTTGTTTAAAACACTTAGAAATGAGAAATGCTGATTTATTTATTCATTCATTCATTCATTGTTCTTTATTTTCACAGCTGAACGGGTTGCCCATTTGCAAACCGGAAGAAACACAGGTGAGAAACAAAGCAACACTCTTTCTACACATTTTCTACACTCTTAAAAATAAAAGTCCTTATTGGCGTCGATGGTTCCATGAAGAACCGTTAACATCCATGGAAACTTTCCATTCCACTAAAGCTTCGTTATAGTGGAAAAATAATCTTCACACTAATAAAAAAGGGTTTCCTATAAGAACTGCTCACTGAATGTTCTTTGGAGAGAATAAAAAACACCCTTTTGGAACCTTTATTTTGGAGAGTGTTTACATGGTAAAAATGAAATATGATTGCATGCATTTCTGACGTGTACAATGTTCTGTTTCAGAAAGCTCAGTGCGAATCATCGTACAGCGAGGTTAACAGCCAAACGTTTGTGCGGAACTTTCGAACTCTTCTGCAAAAGGTGAGTTCAAGACAATCACATCTTCTTATAGACATCTAAGTTAACGGTAACACTTTATTTTACAGTGTCCTTGTTACATGTACTTCCCATAGCAATAACAGTAAATTATGCATAATTACATGCAACTAACAAACCCTAATCCTACCCTAACCCTATAGTAAGTACATGTAGTTGATTAATATTACTCAGTACTTAAATATATAATTACACTGTAACAGTGACACCTTAAAATAAAGTGTAACCCACTTTACAATAAGGTTCATTAGTTAACATGAACTATACATCTTCAGCATTTATTAAGTTAATATTAATTTCAACATTTACTAATACGTTATTAAAATCAAAGGTTGTATTGGTGAACATTAGTTAATGCACTGTGAACTAACATGAACAGCTGGATTTTTATTAACTAACATTAACAAAGATTAATAAATACTGTAACAAATGTATTGCTCATGGTTAGTTCATATTAGTTACTACATTACCTAATGTTACCAAGTTAATTGGTAACATTAAACTGGTAACTTGAACTGTTCGTAGGAATGGAAAAGATCCTCAAAAAGCACGAACAGAGATAACAAGCACTGTGTAACGACCTACTTTCCTTTTTTCTAGATCTATGCCACATTTCCCACTGTTTTTGTGTGAAATTGACACACACTACCAGTTCAAGTTTGCAAATAAGCAGAAGTCTTTATCAAAATGTTTCATGAGCACCACAGATAGTCTCTCGTGATTCATGCTGCACACTTGATTTAGTACAAACTGCATTTAAAAGGCATTTATCATGTAAACTTCCCTTGGTGTGAATCATTCCTATTTTCAGGATAATTTTGTATTTGTTTCAGAATTTCAATTGTATTTTAAACAAAGTTTTGTTTGTGTAGCGGATGTAGCAAGAAACAAAATATATATTTATATATATATATATTTTTTTTTTCGTTCGCACTGCTTGAGCTTAAATGCTTTTGTTCTTTATATTTTTTGTTTACACATAGGCCTATAATGTTTTCAAGTAAAAGACAACTTTAACATATATTGTAAGCTTGTTGTGTATATTTCTTAATCGTAAACTTGTACAGAAATTAAACTTAAATAACGTCTTTTTCGTTAAACGTCATTTAAATAAACGAATATTCGTTTTTTATGAGCCCGAATATTCGAATGCAATATTTGTGAAAAATGCCCATCCCTAATATATATATATGGATGGATGGATGGATGGATGGAAGGAGGGATGGATGGAGGGATGGATGGAGGGATGGAAGGAGGGATGGATGGAAGGAGGGATGGATGGATGGAAGGAGGGATGGATGGAGGGATGGATGGATGGATGGAGGGATGGATGGATGGATGGATGGAGGGATGGAAGGAGGGATGGATGGATGGAAGGAGGGATGGATGGATGGAGGGATGGATGGATAGAGGGTTGGAAGGAGGGATGGATGGATGGATGGATGGATGGAAGGAGGGATGGATGGATGGATGGAGGGATGGATGGATGGAAGGAGGGATGGATGGATGGATGGAAGGAGGGATGGATGGATGGAGGGATGGATGGATGGAGGGATGGATGGATAGAGGGATGGATGGAGGGATGGAGGGATGGAAGGAGGGATGGATGGATGGAGGGATGGATGGAGGGATGGATGGATAGAGGGTTGGAAGGAGGGATGGATGGAAGGAGGGATGGATGGATGGATGGATGGATGGAAGGAGGGATGGATGGAAGGAGGGATGGATGGATGGAGGGAGGGATGGATGGATGGAAGGAGGGATGGATGGATGGAAGGAGGGATGGATGGATGGAGGGATGGATGGATGGATGGATGGAAGGAGGGAGGGATGGAAGGAGGGATGGATGGATGGATGGATGGAAGGAGGGATGGATGGAAGGAGGGATGGATGGATGGAAGGAGGGATGGATGGATGGAGGGATGGATGGAAGGAGGGAGGGATGGAAGGAGGGATGGATGGATGGATGGATGGAAGGAGGGATGGATGGAAGGAGGGAGGGATGGATGGAAGGAGGGATGGAAGGATGGATGGATGGATGGATGGATGGATGGATGGATGGAGGGATGGATGTTTTCAATGTTGCATTAGATGAACAATTGACAGCATAGTATAAAAACATTGAACCGACTCTATCCTTCACAGCCTCATCTTCATTCAGTAAAATGTAAGTCATTTAGACAGTTCTCTACAGAAGAGCGCCGTCTACTGGAGAAACCCAAACATCATCTGAGGCTGAGAAGAAGCAGCTCGGTAATTTCTTTTTTGTTAGGGTAGGGTTTTTTGTTTACGGTCTCACTGTAAGACCTAAACTACACACTAAACTTGGTTAAGGTATTTTAACTGATAAAATGATTTGGCAAAAAAAGGCAAACTACAACTACAGGTTTTATTTTACCATGCAAAAAAAAAAAAAAAACAGAAAAAATGCACAGAAAAAAAAAGCTCACAGGAAAAAGCATACATTGACTACAACATAATCAGTTATTATCATTTCATTGGTTATCTTTTGCATGACAGCCAGGACAAAAAAATATGTCCACACAATTTGGCATGTTCCATTGCTTTATCAGAAATAAATCTATTGACTCCTGTGATGGATTTTAATAGATAAGATTACTAACCATAAGTCTAACATCTAAACCTGCTTTAGGCCTAACATTCTAACACTTAAAGGGATACTCCACTTTTTTTGGAAATATGCTCATTTTATGCACTCCCCCAGAGTTAAACAGTTGAGTTTTACCGTTTTCGAATCCTTTCAGCCGAACTCCGGGTCTGGCGGTACCACTTTTAGCATAGCTTAGCATAATGAACAAAGAGTTTCAATATTTTTCCTATTTAAAACTTGAAGGCTGATATGGCTAGGAACTATACTCTCATTCCTGCGTAATAATCAAGAAACATTGCTGCCGTACCATGAGTCCAGCAGGCGTAATGATATGACGCAGCGCCTGGAAATAGTCCCCAGCTCGGTAGCCTATTATCAGGCGGCAGGTGCTGCGTCATATCATTACGCCTGCTGGACTCATGGTACAGCAGCAAAGTTTCTTGATTATTACGCAGGAATGAGAGTATAGTTCCTAGCTATATCAGCCTAGAAAATCGCAACTTTTCATTTTCCGTCGGTCTTAGTACACGATGTAACTACAGAAGAGTCAAGTTTTAAATAGGAAAAATATCGAAACTCTTTGTTCATTTTTTTGAGAGAGATGCTAATGGTCCTGTCCAGTTCAATTCATTATGCTAAGCTATGCTAAAAGTGGTACCGCCAGACCCGGAGTTCGGCTGAAAGGATTCGAAAATGGTAAAACTCAACTGTTTAACTCTGGGGGAGTTGTAAAATGAGCATATTTCCCAAAAAAGTGGAGTATCCCTTTAAACAAAATGTAATCCGAATATTGTTGACGTCCATGGAAAATTGTGAGATGCTGACCAGACAATATCAAAAATATACCGTCTAGAATAGTCTCATGACACATTGAGTAATCAACTGAACTTCTAACCTTTTTACATTTTTTTGCTCATGCCAGTAACAGAGAGTTAAGTGCACAGATTGCACAGGTTGAACCAATCATATTGAAAGAAGGTGACATGAGTTTACTTACTGTTACGTCTGTTTTTATCCTAGAAAACCTGATGAGTATAAACATTATTGAACAGGGATGTCGATTGTAGACGAGACCCAGGTAGACTTAAGTCAGGTGTGAAGGAAGAAAAATTCTACCACACTCCATTGACACATTTTTATAAATATTTAGATAAAGGGTGAACATCAACTTTCCTAGCCCGGTCAACACTATTGGCCAATTTGGCCACTACTGTATAGCAGTTCATTGACTTTCCAACTGATCTTCAAACCATGTTTGACCGTTCGGTCTTTCCACTATCAAATTCCGTCATGTAAATGGTGAATCTGCCAACTGGCATTTAAAGGGAATGGGAGATGAGACTCTGATTGGTTTAACGCACGTAAATCCCAAAACACACCCATTACTCATTAAGAGAATAGGGAAAACCCGTTTTGACCATGCGCCGGGAGCGCCGACCATTTTTCCCGTCGTTAAACTAGCAAAAGTGGATTCGGATTCGCCCTAAGTGAACTTGCGCCCCGCGCTTTAGACCATGCGCTTAGATCCTTAAAATAGGGCCCTAAGAGTCTCACTGAGTCTGAAATACAATACTTCCCTACTATATAAAAGGCTAAGAACAGTAGGCCAACAAAGTAGTATGTCCGAGTATGTGAAAAACAGTAGGCGAAAAGTGACCTACTACTTCCGCTGAGATTCTGAAGTGTGTATAGACCTTATGCGCCAGAGAAATGAGAGAAGTGAGTCAAATCTGCATCTCCCCCATGATAAAATGCCCAACTTTACAGCAGAAAAAAACATGTTTACAGCCTGGAGCAAAAAGTGGCTTTGGTCTATACAGCTAATTTTGCCCTTCATGACGACTGTGAGGGGGGTGAATTTTTTTTATAACTCATCCGTTTAAATTATATTAAGCCTTAAATTTCTGCATAATTAAGGGTGTGTCCAACTTTGAGTGACAGGTGGATTCCCGCTGCTGTGGTCATTAGTCATCATTAGCCGTTTGTCTGCTGTCTGTTAGCCGTCATGTTACCTCAGCTCATTGTCTGACTGTAAAAATAAATAAATTCGGGAGTGACGCGCTACCAAGATGGCGACGGTCGGCCACGCCCACTTTAGGCTTCAAAAACGGTCTTCAGAAACCTACGGGTGACGTCACGGACACTACGTCCATATTTTTTTACAGTCTATGGCGGGAAGTCAAAAGACAACGACTTTATATGATATTTTCACGCACGTGATCATAGGGAACTAAGCTACAGTGGAGAACTCGACAATCGACTACTGTGGTCTTCGACCGAAAACAGGATGTAAATACAGGTATGTGCGCTGGCTGAATTAACATCACTTTTATTATCTTTCACATCTACTGCAGTCAGATTGACCCGTGTTCACTCTGAAGGAATCACTCACATTGGCTGGGCACTTGTAATGACACATCAAGGATGTTAAGAGGATACTTTCCCCATTGAAGTCAACAGGGTGCAAATTATAAAAAGAGGATAACACGGTGTAGGCAACACCGATTTTTGTCGTTGTTCTCTGTACTGACAGCACTCCAAATTTACAAAAAAATGTTAAATGTTAAAATTGACCAGAGTTCTCCTTTAAAATAAAGTGTAACCCACTTTATAATAAGGTTCATTAGTTAACATGCACTAAGAATGAACAATACGTCTTCAGCATTTATTAATCTAAGTTAATAAATGTAATTTATTGTGTAATTTGTCAGTTCAAGCGCAAGAAGACATGAAAGCGAGATCAGTTTTGTATTCGCGCTGACTGAAACGCGGCTTTCTGGGCGCGTGCTTCGGAGCTCAATGGTGTTTTAAGCCCCCAATGGCTCCTTGAAGGCAGCTAACCCTACCCTCAACCTTAAACCTACCCATCCCCTCGCTGCCTGGAAGGCGCCGTTGGGGGCTTAAAACACCAAACACCTGCTTGCGATGCTTCAGATGCACACACAACTTTCCACACAGAGCACAAATAACTAAATTAACTCCTTTTGTGTCTTCTTGTGCTTGAATATTTATATTTAGTAAATATATTTATATTTATATAATATAATATATTATATTTACATATTAAACTTTTGTGATGATGCAGCGCTGGCCCGTCAACCGTCCCGAACGCGTCGTTCACGTTTGTTTACGTTCATGTTCTCACAACATTGCATTGTTAGAATTCATAAAAATGTGAAACTGGCGAGTTTCATATTTTTACTCGCATCTGGTGCTTGGCAAGTGCTAATTTTAGGCCCTAGGTATAGGTCACAATAGGACAGAAAAGACTAGTTCAACTTCCGTTTCATGGCGAGTTTAAAGGGGTGGTTGAATATGATTTGACTTTTCTAACTTTAGTTAGTGTGTAATGTTGCTGTTTGAGCATAAACAACATCTGCAAAGTCACAACGCTCAAAGTTCAAAGCAAAGGGAGATATTTGCTTTTACAGAAATCGCTTTTTAAGGACTACAACAAACGTCTGGTAGAGACTACACCACATTCCTCCCGGGTTAGTGACATCACCAACCCGAACATTTACATAAACCCCGCCCCCTGAACACGATTTATAGATTATCAAGACAGAATATGCTAATCAATGACTAGAAGATAACTACACATAAGCTTCATAAATTCATCAACTAACCATTCAGAAATGTCCTGTTGCATGTTGTCTCTCCATCTTTCTGACTTCGGTTTGAACATAAAAGGCTAAAAGTTTGTGAAATGTTCAGTGCATGTGTGAGTGAGATAAGAGAACAGGAGCTCTTGAAGCTCCGCCCCCTGTGCCGGGAGCAGCAGCTCATTTGCATTTAAAGGTCCCGTATTATGCCCCCTTTTCACAAGATGTAAAATAAGTCTCTGATGTCCCCAGAGTGTGTATGTGAAGTTTCAGCTCAAAATACCCAACAGATCATTTTTTACAGCATGTTTAAATTGTCATTTTTTGGGGCTCAGAAAAACGAGCTGTTTTAGTGTGTGCCCTTTAAATGCAAATAAGCTGCTGCTGGACGACCCAGGGGGCGGAGCTTCATGAGCTCGCGCTCAGTCTCTCAGGACAATTTCATCTCACGGAATGATGATAATATCAGAAACTCTCAGTAACGGTGTTCATTTCGAGTCGGACAATAATGCCTACAGAGTCAGAGTGCTGTATAGAGATGGAACAGGTATAGTTTAGTAGTTTAATTACGGTTATTATAACGTATTTGTCATCTGCTTGTATGTATCCATTATTTATTAATAGCCTACAAGTCTGCTGTCTGAATGATGATCAAACATATACTGATGAGTTTAATAAAGTTTATTGTACATCACACAAAAGATGAAGCGTCAGTTTTACTTCAGAAAATCACCGTAAGAGCTGAGTAAACACAGTAAGTTATAAGAAGTGCGCAAGTACATAAACGAATTTCGGTAGAGTTGAGGGAGCAACTGTGGGCGGAGGTTAGTCAAAAAACGGTTCTAGTGACGTCATTAAAGAAGGAAGTAGAGGGATGTAGTCCAAACGAGCCGTTCGATGTAGGCGACTTCTGTTAAATAAAATATCTCGCTTGGCATTGAACTTTGAGCTTTATAATTTTACAGATATTATTTATGCTCTAACAGCAACATTACACACTAACTAAAGTTTGAAACATGGGATCACGAAGAACGGGACCTTTAAAGGAACAGACACAAAACGGTGTGTTTTTGCTCACCCTCAAAAACCCTCAATTTTAACATGCTATATAAAAATATCTGTGGAGTATTTTGAGCTAAAACTTCACACACACACTCTGGGGACATCAGAGACTTATTTTACATCTTGTGAAAAGGGCATTATACCACCCCTTTAAGTACACACCACAAGCGATGTTCCAGAAGATCTGAGACTCTCCCGTCTGGTGCAGGATCCTGTACGGCGCCACACGAGCACTGGAGTCCAACACGACATCCAACGTACCCACCAGCAAACCTGGGAGAAAAAGAGAAGGGTTAGCATGTCATAGGTCACGTCACATGAGGGAGGGAGAAACATCAATAACAGCCACACTGGTTTTCTTCAGTTCTCATTGCTGACACACACACACACTGCCAGATAAACACTCCTGCGCGTGAGAGAGAGAGTTTCAGAGGAATTTAAGACATGCACACACACGTCTTGACTTCGACTTCCTCTTACGGCAGTCACATAGTCAGTTAAAGGTGCTGTAAGCGATGTCACGTGTTTTTTAGGCCAAAACATTTTTTTTCACATACCGCAAACATCTCACTATTCGCTCGCTGCCTGTCCCCTGAACACACTGTAAAAAAACACGGTCTCTGCAGACAGCCCAGGCTCCACAAACTGCAGCAAAAACAAACTGAGCAACAAACAGAGCGACCCACAGCACGAAACATAACAAACTGTTCCAGCCAATAACTGACAAGAATGATGTGGGGGTGGGGTTCGGGGGTTAGTGCGCAGATGAGGAGGAGGGAGGGTCTAGCTAGCCTCCGTTTTGTTTGATAATAATTCAAACATCAACAAGAGGTTACGCCAACCGAGATCGCTTACCAAGCGGCAACATTCTGATCTGAAAAATGAAGCCTACCCGGAAGTGCGAAAAACTGCAATACATCGAAAATCCGCTAGGGGAAGGTCCCAAAAGGGAGCAAATGTCCATAGCCCCCATGTTAAAATGTCCGTTTTCACAGCATAAATTCATGTTTTTACAGGTTGGTCCCATGGACTTTTATTGTATTTTTCGATAGCTTCCGAGTGCCTGACAACCATGAGGGCTGTGAATTTTTTTCTAACTCGTTAGTGTAGATCGTATTTAGATATAAAATGTATGCCAATAAGGGCGTGGTTAACTTTGATTGACAGCTTGATTGACAGCTGACAAGGCAGCGCCAAGGAGAATGACAACATAAGAAGCGCCATTTTTTAATACAGTTGACATATAATACTACTGTTTCTGTATCATGAAATGTAGTTTTAAGAGTTTTTCAGGCGAGAATGTAGTTGTTTAAAGCTCAAATCTGTGGTTTATTTATAAAGATTTATGAAAATTGTATCCAGTTGTGAGATCCCGCGATGACCGGGCGCTCGGCGTTCATGTACCCCGCCTGGAACAGCCTTTCTTCGGCTTGTCGTTATGAGGTTTGCCGCCAATGCCGCGGACTCTGGCGTCTCTGTAGTGGTTAAACATGATTCGTCTTGTGTATATCTAACGGGCGATTTTTGGTTTCGTCAATCTATAATTTGTTCCCTGGCCAATCGTTTTGGCTGAGGGGAAGTTTCATAACTTTATAAGCTATTTAAGTTTACCTTTGTATGGTTAGACTAGAGCGCTGACTTTGTATGTTTGACTGAATTGTTTTCTTTATTTGTATAGCTTCTTGTAACTTTACCTTTTACTTTTATAATGGCTAATATTGATAAAAGTGAAATTTAACAAAAAGAGACTGGGTTGAGTTTTGTCATTTTAAATTGTAATACAACGAAGATGATCTGTAATGTTGTTTACTGCAACATCTGTTGTTTAGTACAAACGCACATATTGCCTGGACCATATTAAAATGTTTAATATTTTTATATTATATTTAAAACTAAAAGAGGCAAGTTTGTGTTTTATATTTTGTTTTGTTTTTATAAATAGGCAAACGTTATGTGCAGTGAATATAATCAATAAGCGTTGCCTGAACCACATTTGTGTGGCTATAATGTTTAAGATTTCTTTAAATTAAAAGGAAAAGAGTTAGTATGGTGTTTTATAACATATTTCGTTGCCTAAAATATACACAGAGATAACCGGAGTAGCAGAGCGACGCGCGCTGCGTCAGAAGGTGGGCGGGGTTAGGATTTCCCAAGATTTTCCAAGATGGCGCCGCCCATACCCCCCATAAAGGGCTTCAAACCCGTTCTTCAGAAAGTCTATGGGTGACGTCACAGACGCTTTGTCCATATTTTTTACAGTCTATGTCGCTTACAGCACCTTTAATGCCTGATTCTGATGGAGAGATAAACACTAAAGCTTCTTCAAAAGCAAAACTGTGATCCATAAAGCACTGAATATTACACAAACGTGTTAATAACTCATCATCACAACTCATAACAATCTCACCCGTATGACGCAACTTTCAGACAACAACAGGTTAAAGGTGCTCTAAGTGATGTTGGGTGACGTCACTTCTTGTTGACGTTTAAAGTATTAGGCTTGTTCGACTTCATGCAGCTCTGCGCAGACCGATCGGCGGCTGACCTGAAGCAGTGCATGATGGTTAGAAATTTTGTCCGACTTGATCAGGGGGGCAGGGATTTGTATTATTTTGAAGGTACCCCCGGGCGCCGCCATTGGCTAGCGGACCCCCACCTGCAGTTAGCATCCCATTGACTCCCATTCATTTTGGCTTCACTTTGACAGCAAATAACTTTACATCTGAGGCGTTTGTAGACTCCATTTGTCCATTATTTATTTCTAAAGAAACACGACAATGTATAAAATGCTCAATTACCTTGTAGCTTATGTTATGGCCCCGTAGAAGCAGTTTTTGTAAAAGTAGGCTAACGATTGCGTCATACCCACGCGACTCTCTAGGCTTGTTTGAGATGAGCAAAATCTGCGCAGAACCGATCACCGGTGATCAGCGCGAGATGCATGCCGGTTAGAAATGTGTCCGAGTGCGGTCCGCCTTGCTCTGATGTCATGCTGACGTATGTCAAAAATCTCTCGCGAGCGCAAGGCGCACGTGTCGGATTCTGCAGTCGAGCGCAGTTGCTCTCCACCGACTGCGCTGATCAAAAGCACGATGGGAAACGACTTGCTGACAGCACAGCTTCCCAGCTGGCATTCGACTGACCTTAAACGTTTAAATGTGGTTGAAATAATGTCAGTTTATGAAAAAACATTAATTCAACGTCAAAACAACGTTGAACACCAAATGGTTGAAATGGTGTTGTTAACTCACTATGGATTCAACATAGAAATATAAATAAAATTTGAGTTGTACGTCAAATCAACATTATTTTTACAACCATGACTTTTAAACATTTTGTTGAAATATATCAGTAGAAAAATAACGTTGTTCCAACATCCAAACAATGCTGATCAATTAACTGTTGGAAAAGTGTTGATGCATGAATAATGATACAACGTTGAAAGATCAACTCTGAATTAAACGTTTGTTAAGTAACATTAATTCAACGTCAAATCAACGTTGAACACTAAATGGTTGAAATGGTGTTGTTAACTCACTATGGATTCAACATAGAAATATAAATAAAATTTGAGTTGTACGTCAAATCAACATTATTTTTACAACCATGACTTTTAAACATTTTGTTGAAATATATCAGTAGAAAAATAACGTTGTTCCAACATCCAAACAATGCTGATCAATTAACTGTTGAAAAAGTGTTGATGCATGAATAATGATACAACGTTGAAAGATCAACTCTGAATTAAACGTTTGTTAAGTAACATTAATTCAACGTCAAAACAACGTTGAACACTAAATAGTTGAAGTGGAGTTGTTAACTCACTACGGATTTAACATATAAATAAAAATAAATTTTTGAGTTGTACGTCACATCAACATTATTTTTTACAACCATGACTTTTAAACATTTTGTTGAAATATATCAGTAGAAATATAACGTTCCAACATCCAAACAATGCTGATCAATTAACTGTTGAAAAAGTGTTGATACATGAATAATGATACAACGTTGAAAGATCAACTCTGAATTAAACGTTTGTTGAGTCGTGATAAAAGCGCTTTCTAATGTTACATCTTTTTTTATTTTATTTTTTTTTATTTTTTTTATTGCATAACACATTTGTTACAATTTGCCGAAAAAAGAAATTGATCTTGTAATACAAAAATCATTAAGATACAATTCACGTTTTCATAAGGAATAAAAAAATAAATAAAATAAAAATAAATACACATCAGCCAATAGATAATTGAGACGCTTTCTACATCTCCCAGCGTACTTTGAGAGCAACTCCAGTCTGATTGATCATTTTGAAATGGAATATCGTTCAATACAAGAGCTTGATTGGAGGACGGCGGTTGTCCATCACACAAATGTGATTCTATTGGCTCTGACGGTTCCAGACAACACCCGATTGCGCATGCGCGAAGTGGGTCTGTGTCGTCATCGTCAGGCAGATTCTGACCTGGACCGGTTCGGAGTGAATTTGGGGGTAACAGCTCAAACGGTAAGCAATTGTTTTGAAGTCACATTTTATAACTAGAAAATTCCTAAATAAATTTGTGTGTGCCTGACTCTGGGCCGTATATTAATACGTATTGTGTTAATTAATATTGTGTGTATGGGCAGAGACTAGTTTAACCGCGAACCGCCGTTGTGTGCTAGCTAACCGCCGTTATCTCTGTGTGTGTGTGTGTGTGTGTGTGCGTGCGTGCGTGCGTGCGTGCAGACTAGTTTAACCGCGAACCGCCGTTGTGTGCTAGGGAGTGTGTGCGCGCTATGAATGTCTCTGTTGGTCGAACGCGGCACATTGACACACTTTCCATCCACAAACTTTAAAAATAAGGTTGAGATTTCAAATTCTTCTTCCTTCTCTTTTCCAGAGATTTGGAAGAACACGACTTGAAAGTCTCCTTCAACGGTGAGTTGTCCCCATACCTAACCCAACCATCTATTTGAATCTGAAAGTAATTTAACCCTTAAAACAAAAATCATTTACATTTTTGTAAAATTTAAATACAAGTTGATGTGGAAGATATTATTTAAAAAATGATGAGCACAGCCCTCATTTGATTGAATGTTTTTATGACTTATTTTCAAATTGAATGATTTTCTTTATAAAAAATTTAGGCTTAAAAATATTTAGTTTTTATATTTTACACTCCCAGATGTATCACAAAAAATGTAGACGACAAAATGCACAATTACACGCATTGGTGGAGTCTAGTGACAATTTTCTAGTGAAAATTGTCTAAATACAAGTTATTTTTTAGGTGTCTTATTTTAAGTGTATGAGGTTTTTTTTGAATAGAAAATAGACATTTGATTTGACTAGAAATATCATAAATATTCTTGTTAATATTTTGAGTTTTTGCAGTGCATTTTTATTGGGCAAATGAAAAAACTTGGATTTTGTGGTGTAGAGCGTACTCAATACATTATAAAAATAATAATCAATCAGTTCTTTTTTTGGCTAGAATTCCAGAAGAGAGTTCTTAAGCTCCTTGTCAAAATCAAGGATACAATTCACGTTGCCACCTCATCTGCTGGAACAAGTTATGAAGTGAAGCCGGCAAACACTGAAGAAGAGCTTGAAGCTTTAGAGAATCGCTTGGAGGACAAGAATGAGGGAGCAGAACTGGTAAGTTTTAAATAATTAATCTTGTAAAGTGCTGGCAAAGTTTCATTATGACAATTGGCTTGTTCACTATGGTGACCACTACAAACTCCTCGTTCTCATCATGTGCCTGCTTTGTGGAGGTCTGGACTCTACTGACCACTTTTTCTGGTTATATTTTTAATTTCTTGTTTCTTGTTCTTTTCAGAGTAAACATCTGAAGACGTTGGGAGGCGTTGATGCTGCAGACCATGTGAAGAAGTCAATGGCTGCGTAAGTAACTTTGTTCCTTTTTTGCATTAGTTTACAGTGATGTTCCCTGTCATATACTGTCATGCACTCCCCCCACACACCCACTTACTCACTCTCTGCTACATTTTCATAATGAACTTGATTGCAATATAATATTCTAATATAAATCTCTTTTACCATGGCAGAACTATGACAAATAAAATGATGGCCATAATGAGCCTCAGAGGAAGAAGTGGGAAGGTTGCGGGTTCATGAAGACCAGTCTCTACAAGATAATCTGTGGTGAGTTTGCTTTAACATAGTAGTTTTGTAACAATGTTTTAAATAATTGAATATAGTAAGCAGAATAATAATTCATAAGAAATGAAGAAATCATTTTAGTTGGAGGACTCTACAGAGCATGGTCTAATATTATATACAGTACTCCATTCTGGGCTCTAGACTAACTTCTCTACCAGCAGCACTGGTTCCTACCAACTGCCTTTTGTTGCTTGCCCAAGCACATGATTATCAATGACCTTGCACATTGATAAATACTAATTTATATACTTGAAACATTGGCAATTCCACAGAAGTTGATATTTGCAAAATATTTTAATTTGAGAGGTTAACGTTTGCTAATAATGATCTGTTTTTTCCCCCCTCATCAGACGCTGTCTTGAGCTCATTTGATACAACTACAACAAAAGTAGACGAATACATGGCCAAATACTTGAAATATGCACCAGAGAGGATAGGTGGCGGTGGCAGAAAGAAGTAACAAGAAGGGAAGATTTAACCAGCCGTGTTCAATGTTGCCCAATGTTTGGGCCGTTTTTCTAAAGGTTAAAGTTCGGCACGTGTAAAATGATGTTGTGTGAAATGTTGGCACACTTGCAGCCATGCAATAAAGCACGTTTCTTACGTCAGTGAAATGTCTTTATTAATCTTCTTCCTGGTCTTGCTTTGACCAATTGGCTTCTTCCTAGCTGACTGTGTGTCCGCAAACTTAGTGTTTATGTATCCATTTCAAGGTGTTTGGTGTTATTGTTGAACAGATCAATACTTTAGTGAAAACAGTTTAACAAAATAAACTGTTGAAAAGCAGGACTTTATAGTGACGTTGAAATTTCAACGTTGATTGGATTTGCAAAATCTAAACCAAAATCAATATTGATTCAATGTTGGCGAATTCACCTATGTTGAAAAACATGACGTTGGAATGACGTTGCTATTTCAACGTTGATTGGATTTGCAAAATCTAAACCAAAATCAATATTGATTCAATGTTGGCGAAATCACCTATGTTGAGAAACGTGACGTTGGAATGACGTTGCTATTTCAACGTTGATTAGATTGACGTTGGAATGACGTTGCTATTTCAACGTTGATTAGATTTGCAAAATCTAAACAAAATCCAACGGTTATCCAACACTGACACCTGACGTTGATTCAACACTGACTCTACGTTAAAATGCCAGCTGGGTTAATGCTCATTGGTTTAAACAACTGTGATGTATTGTTCTCTTTTAAAATGTTTGATTTTAAAACTCTAATATCATGTTTTATGTGTAGGCTATATGTTATGTGTGAATATTCCCAAACTATCTGACAGTGCGATCTCTTTGGGTTATGCAATTTAATTTTTTTTATAAATAAATAAATAAAAACACATACGTCTGTATTAAAGAAAAAATATTTTCATTTTCATGTATTCATGTTCATTTTATTTTTTTTATATAAAAGCAACAGAACTTGAATTACATCCTGTTTATTAGCAACACGTGCACGAGCGTGAATCCCGCGATATCCATCTTTGATCTCGCAGGTGTCAGATCCACTGCGAGAAGAGAGAACTGTCCGGCTTGCCTGCGCTTTTTTCACTCCTCCTCACTGCAGCCGCCTACTCTCGCATACATTTCAGGCGAGGCAAGGCGCATCTCAAACAAGCCTTCTGTCGCACAGTAAAAAATTACCGTATGGACAGGAGGAGAAGCTCGCAGGCAATATTTTATGAGCATAGACGTCTATGAGGCAATCGGGGGGACGTAGAGTCAAGCCCATATAGAGTCCATAAAAGCAACGGGGCAAAATTGTTCAACAACGTTTTGAGGAATTGGAAATAATTCGGTATGTGGCAAGTATGAAGTATTCACTAGGCTACATGAAGTAGCCTAACATTTATCCACGATCTTTAAATAATGTATCTACTTAATTAAATAATGAAGTATGGGTAACGGGGTATCTAATTTAACGGGGGATGGAGAAATTATCATGAAATTATGCAATGGAAAAAAAAAAACATCTCAATGTCAATCGCGGTTAACGTTATTCCTTTATTTATTTACAGATATATACGCTTGAAGATGTGCCCTCCACTTGATCCCTTTCATCCTGGTCGGAAGCCATATACAACATGTCCTATCCTACATAACCTAATGTAAAAAATAAAGAAAACCGTTTCTGTTCAAGTGTGTTTGTCCATGATTTATTAGCCAAAACTGCATGATTTAACAGCTCATCGTTTTTTATAAATTGGAATTTTATATGGTCAATGTATTACGTGAAGAGATGAAATGTACAATGAGTAATTTTAAGAGACTATTTAAAATGAATATTGAATGGATACGAAAATGACTCGAGGGGATAGTATATTGTATAGGCCTACTTACAGTATGGTTCTTGCTTATATAGTATTGTTTTGAATGGGTTATTATTCGGTTTGATGTAGATAGACCATTAACGTTAAAACACCATGTGCATCAATTAACATGTGCCCAGCAAGCACGTTATCTTTACCAATTCATAATTGAATCGTGCTTATATGATATTTAAAATATGCGCTCCCTGGGCGGTTAAATAAATATGACTCATTTAACTTACATTCGACTTAATTAGCTGTTTTAAATGAATTACTAAATTTAACTAGCATTTAGTTAGCAATAATTAGCCTGTAAGTTACCTATTATCTCCTTATGTAACGTTACCTATTGGGTAACTTACGAATTCATATCACAAGTTGAATACCATTTAACTTCTTAATATTATGCATTAACTTAATATGGCGTACTGGCATTACATTTTAAAATAAATAAATACTATGCAAAATGACAAAAAATAATTAATCAGAATATGCCTACTTATCACAGGTTCTATCATAACTTCTTAATATTATGCATTAACTTTAAAGATAGCGTACTGGCGTTAAATTTTTAAATAAATAAATAAATACTATGCAAAATGACAAAATAATTAATCAGAATACTTACCAAAATTTGCTGCTGTTCACGTTCGCCGTCTCTGCAAGATTCGGTGGGTGATTCAGATTGATTTCTCTTGGCACAGCTTTTAGAAGACTTACAATTGTCAGACGGGTTGCTCACGTCACTTCTACGTCATCAAGCTCAGTTTGAGTCTGCGCAGTACGCTGGACCCCCAGGAAGTAAGAGTTTCTAATGGGCTTCACTTTGTCTCCGTTGAATCCAATGGGGTCGCTGTGTCCATTTCTTTTACTGTCTATGGACTTGATACAGCGCCGACGCCACGTGAATGTGACGTATGCCATCAAAGTACCGCGAGAGCGTTTCGAGAGTAGCCGGAGAACTCAGCCAGCGCAGCTTCTCAAGAGCGGCTGCACTGGGCTGCACGTGGGCTGATGACGACACAGCTGTTCCACGATTGGCCGGATTCACCGCATGACAACGATCACGTGTGTTTCGTGTTTATTCAAACACCTTTAGTTCCTCTAAAGCTCTCAAATCAGTTTATTATAACAGTGAACACTCTTTTCATGTTGTTGTCATGTTATATTGTGTCATTTATCAAATTAAAACTAATTAAAAAACGTAGACACCACTTCATTGATAGTAGCTTATGTTGAACTTTATTCTTGTTCAAACAGACGCTGTATAAAGCAGTACATAAAGTATTGAATGAAAATGTCTCTGAAACATCTGTGTATTATTTGGCAAATATTGCATTTATTTCACTGCAGCTGTGGTAAAGTATGCAAACACCACGTGAGCGGTCACTACGGGAACCAGAAAGTGTCCGACTTCACGTCTCCGTTTGCAGCTCCTCCCCGCTGCACGCGGCTACTCTCGCCGATCGGTTGCATCCAGCCGCAGCCGATGTCGAACACACCTATTGTCAAACAAAACGGAGGCTAGCTTATGAAGGTAAAACAGTAGCAAAACTCGAGAGCTTGCTAATTTGAATGTGAGAACTTGTAAAATTAATATTTGTATTTCCATCCATCCATCCATCTTCTACCGCTTATCCGGGGCCAGGTCGCGGGGGCAGCAGTCTAAGCAGGGATGCCCAGACTTCCCTCTCCCTAGACACTTCCTCCAGCTCTTCCGGGGGGACACCGAGGCGTTCCCAGGCCAGCCGGGAGACATAGTCTCTCCAGCGTGTCCTAGGTCTTCCCCGGGGTCTCCTCCCGGTGGGACATGCCTGGAACGCCTTCCCGGGAAGGCGTCCAGGAGGCATCCGGAAAAGATGCCCGAGCCACCTCAACTGACCCCTCTCGATGTGGAGGAGCAGTGGCTCTACTCTGAGCTCCTCCCGAGTGACCGAGCTTCTCACCCTATCTCTAAGGGATCGCCCAGCCACCCTACGGAGAAAGCTCATTTCGGCCGCTTGTATCCGGGATCTTGTCCTTTCGGTCATGACCCACAGCTCATGACCATAGGTGAGAGTAGGAACGTAGATTGACCGGTAAATCGAGAGCTTCGCCTTGCGGCTCAGCTCCTTCTTCACCACGACAGACCGGTACAGGGACCGCATTACTGCAGAAGCTGCACCGATCCGCCTGTCAATCTCCCGTTCCATCCTTCCCTCACTCGTGAACAAGACCCCAAGATACTTGAACTCCTCCACTTGAGGCAGGAGCTCTCCACCAACCTGAAGCGGGCAAACCACCCTTTTCCGACTGAGAACCATGGCCTCGGATTTGGAGGTGCTGATTCTCATCCCAGCCGCTTCACACTCGGCTGCAAACCGTCCCAGTGCATGCTGGAGGTCCTGGTTTGATGAGGCCAACACGACAACATCATCCGCAAAGAGCAGAGATGAAATCGTGTGGTCCCCAAACCTGACCCCCTCCGGCCCCTGGCTGCGCCTAGAAATTCTGTCCATAAAAATTATGAACAGAACCGGCGACAAAGGGCAGCCCTGCCGGAGTCCAACACGCACCGGGAACAAGTCTGACTTACTGCTGGCAATACGAACCAAGCTCCTGCTCCGGTCGTACAGGGACCGGATAGCCCTTAGCAAAGGGCCCCGGACCCCATACTCCCAGAGCACCCTCCACAAGATGCCGCGAGGGACACAGTCGAATGCCTTCTCCAAATCCACAAAGCACATGTGGATTGGTTGGGCAAACTCCCATGAGCCCTCCAGCACCCTGTAGAGGGTATAGAGCTGGTCCAGTGTTCCACGACCGGGACGAAAACCACACTGTTCCTCCTGAATCCGAGGTTCTACTATCGGCCGGATTCTCCTCTCCAGTACCCTGGCATAGACTTTCCCAGGGAGGCTGAGAAGTGTGATCCCCCTATAGTTGGAGCACACCCTCCGGTCCCCCTTCTTGAAAAGAGGGACCACCACCCCGGTCTGCCAGTCCAAAGGCACTGTCCCCGACCGCCACGCGATGCTGCAGAGGCGTGTCAGCCAAGACAGCCCCACAACATCCAGAGACTTGAGGTACTCAGGGCGGATCTCATCCACCCCCGGTGCCTTGCCACCGAGGAGTTTCTTGACTACCTCGGTGACTTCAGCTTGGATGATGGACGAGTCCGCCTCCGAGCCCTCAGCCTCTGCTTCCTCAATGGAAGACGTGACGGCAGGATTGAGGAGATCCTCGAAGTATTCCTTCCACCGTCCGATGACATCCCCAGTCGAGGTCAACAGCTGCCCACCTCCACTGTAAACAGCGTTGGTAGGGCACTGCTTCCCCCTCCTGAGGCGCCGGACGGTTTGCCAGAATCTCTTCGAGGCCGACCGATAGTCCTTCTCCATGGCCTCACCGAACTCCTCCCAGGCCCGAGTTTTTGCCTCCACAACCACCCGGGCTGCAGTCCGCTTGGCCCGTCGGTACCCATCAGCTGCCTCAGGAGTCCCACAAGCCAACCAGGCCCGATAGGACTCCTTCTTCAGCTTGACGGCATCCCTTACTTCCGGTGTCCACCACCGGGTTCGGGGATTGCCGCCTCGACAGGCACCGGAGACCTTACGGCCACAGCTCCGAGTGGCCGCGTTGACAATGGAGGTGGAGAACATGGTCCACTCGGACTCAATATCTCCAGACTCCCTCGGGATCTGGTCGAAGCTCTGCCGGAGGTGGGAGTTGAAGATCTCTCTGACAGGAGATTCGGCCAAACGTTCCCAACAGACCCTCACAGGACGTTTGGGTCTGCCGAGTCTGTCCAGCTTCCTCCCCCGCCATCGGATCCAACTCACCACCAGGTGGTGATCAGTTGACAGCTCCGGCCCTCTCTTCACCCGAGTGTCCAAGACATACGAGTTGGAGGTCGGATGAGTTGGAGTGCCATGTGCACTGATGGACACCCTTATGCTTGAACATGGTGTTCGTTATGGACAAGCTGTAACTAGCACAGAAGTCCAATAACAGAACACCACTCGGGTTCAGATCAGGGGGGCCGTTCCTCCCAGTCACGCCCCTCCAGGTGTCACTGTCGCTGCCCACGTGGGCGTTGAAGTCCCCCAGTAGAACGACGGAGTCCCCAGTCGGAGCACTTTCCAGCACCCCTCCCAGAGACTCCAAGAAGGCCGGGTACTCTGCACTGCCGTTCGGCCCGTAGGCACAAACGACAGTGAGAGACCTATCCCCAACCTGAAGGCGCAGGGAAGCGACCCTCTCATTCACCGGGGTGAACTCCAACACATGGCGGCTGAGCTGGGGGGCTATAAGCAAACCCACACCAGCCCGCCGCCTCTCACCATGGGCAACTCCAGAGTGGTGAATTGTCCATCCTCTCTCGAGGAGTGTGGTTCCAGAGCCCAAGCCGTGCGTAGAGGTGATCCCAACTATCTCTAGTCGGAATCTCTGAACCTCACGCACAACCTCAGGCTCCTTCCCCGCCAGAGAGGTGACGTTCCATGTTCCTAGAGCTAGATTCCGCGTCCAGGGATCGGGTTGTCTAGGCCCCCGCCTTCGACTGCCGCCCGATCCACTTAGCACCGGCCCCTTATGGTCCCTCCTGCAGGTGATGGGTCCACGGGAGGGTGGCCCCACGTCGCTCCTTCGGGCTAAGCCCGGCCGGACCCCATGGGGGGAGGCCCGACCACCAGGTGCTCGCATACGAGCCCCAATCCCGGGCCTGGCTCCAGGGTGGGGCCCCGGCTGCGCCATACCGGGCGACGTCACGGTCCTCGTTTTTTTTTGCATCATAAGGGTTTTTGAACCGCTCTTAGTCTGACCCGTCGCCTAGGACCTGTTTGCCTTGGGAGACCCTACCAGGGGCATATAGCCCCAGACAACATAGCTCCTAGGGTCATTCGGGTACTCAAACCCCTCCACCACGGTAAGGTGGCAGTTCAAGGAGGGGAATATTTGTATTTGTAAGTTGAAATTTATACTTGCAGCTCTGATGTGAAAAGCTGCATCTATCGATTTGCACACACAGACAATACTCAGAACTCCTGTGTTTTGAATTCGAAGTTGCAGATTAATAGTTACAAATGTGTAAAGTGTCATTTACATAAACAAAATGACAGGCACAATTGTGTACTACACATTTATCTTTGTGCTTTAGTTCAGTTTCGTTGTACAACCACAAGTCGGCACTCACAACCTCTCATATCTGGCAGTACAACTTCAAATCCTAGCGCTTTGACTTTTGCTACTCTTTTTGCGATATTCCTGTAGCAAAACTCACTCGTGCACTTGTAAATGCAGACTTGAGAGAGCAGAGTTGGGGGCGGGGCTGGGGTCGGAATGAAGTCATTTTATTGGTCGATGCCTCACCAATGAACAACGCCAGCCACAATGCAAACATTTGTATGCATATGTATCAGCTATTTTTTAAAACGCTTGGAAAATATTTTTATGAAATATCATTAGTTTTACTGGTTTTTATATATCAGTAAAAGCGCAGCAATGTCGTTTAATTGGTTGGAGCCATATGGGACGTTTTGTGCGCGATGACGTCACTACACAGAGCAGCTCGCGCCATTTTGGTGGTGGTGGTCGATGGATTGCGATGGCGGCATCAAACAATCCGAGAGTAAGTTTTTATTTTTTATATTTTTTTTTATAACCGTTCTAAAGAATAAAATACTTATTACATTTTCCTTGAGTGACATTCTGTATATTAGGCTACTAATGAATACCACTTTGGTGGTATAAGTAGGTTTAAGGGTGGGTTAGTGTGTAAGGGATGGGTCAACAGTGGTAATTACAGAAATTAATTACAAATGTAATTACATAGGCCTATAGTTTTTTTTTAAAGATAAGTACAATGTAAAAACATGCAAGTACACAATAAGTACATTGTACAAAATGATTCATTTAAATCTAGGTACATAGTAGTTAAGACCACCTAATGTAAAGTGGGACCCGCTTAAAGTTAACGTTTTGCCACAGGCAGTTCTAAATGCTCAACATAATTCATCATTCTAGGCGTTTTCTCTGATAATATAAAATATTCAATATACAATGTACATTGAAATTTTTTAAATAATCGACAAGGTTTTTAGCTACAAAGTCAAATTTTACCTCAAGGTGTTATCACATAAATGGCCGATTTACTGTACAGTAGCCTGTTTATTACACATCATAATTAAGTAACGTTATTCCAAAGTGCCGCGATGTGATTATCCTTTTACTAGCTACCACCACTGTTGACAAAAAAAAAAAAAAAAAAAAAAAAACTGCATATGCTGGTTAGGTAGGTTTTGAAACCTGGTTTACGCTGGTAATGTGCTGGTCATAAGATGGTTTAGGATGCTCATGTGCTGGTCCTTAGCTGTTTTAAACTGGCCATGTGCTGGTCCTAAGATGGCCCTAAGCAACTAGCTCCTGCTCAGGACCAGCACATTACCAGTTTAAATCATACTTCAAAATCTACCTAGCCAGCATATGCTGTTTTTAAAAGGGACATCCCATGCCTTTACCTGTTCAAAATACTACAGCTTAATAATACAAATAGTTTTAGATGTATAGTTAAAATGTATGTATAACTTAAATATTATTGAAATGTAAAATAACTGTAATGTAATTGTTTCAATTAATATATTAATATTATTATCTTTCAGGAACTGTTCTTGTCATACTTCAGGGGCGGAAGCAATATGCAAGTAAACTCTTTTATTGTTGGTCAGAAGACACAGCAAAAACACACGGGTGGGCTGGTGGCGCAGGGACTTGATGGTCAGCGTGGAGGTGAAGACAGGTGACGGTGAATCCAGTGAAGTGAACATCCAACACGACGAACACCACGAAAACACCGAACAGGACACGATCTGGAACTGGAACAGGAACTGGAACCGGAAGAGCAGACGACGACAACACACTGAGGACACCAAAACCAACGATCTGACAGGGAAAGGAGAGTGCGATGAGTTTATATAGCAGAGATGATTGATGGTAGCTGATGAGGGGAATGAGATCAGGTGGAGTGCTGATCAACTGAACGAGCAGCCACGCCCACTCACACACACCCACACACACAAAACAACAAATACACGAGACACGAAGAAACCAGTGAATTCATGAACCGTGACAGTACCCCCTCTCCTAGGAACGCCTCCTGGCGTCCCCAGACTCCCTTACCTGTCGATTGTAATCATCGATAAGAGAGTGATCCAGGATGTCTCTGGCAGGAACCCAACTCCTCTCCTCCGGACCGTAACCCTCCCAGTCCACCAAGTACTGGAATCCGCGTCCCCTCCGCCTTGAGTCCAGAATGCGATTAACCGAATACGTAGGTTCCCCTTCTACGAGACGCGGCGGGGGGGGAACCGGGACGGGCGGATTAAACTGAGAACGAAACACGGGCTTGATTTTGGAAACATGGAAGACGGAATGAATCCTCCTGTACACTGGAGGGAGTTTGAGGCGGACTGCCACCGGGCTAATGATCTTGGTGACAGTGAATGGGCCAATAAATTTGGGAGCTAGCTTATTAGAGACGGAGCGGAGAGGAATGTTCTTAGTAGAAAGCCACACTTTTTGACCAACAACGTATACGGGAGGCTTAGACCGGTGGCGATCGGCTTTAGCCTTGGTGCGCGCTCCCGCTTGGAGTAGAGTCTCGCGGGCTCTAGTCCAAGTGTGGCGACACCTCTGGACAAAGGCGTGAGCGGAGGGGACCGCGACTTCGGATTCCAGACTAGGAAAAATTGGTGGCTGGTAACCTAGACTACACTTAAACGGCGATAGGCCCGTAGATGATACTGGTAACGAATTGTGGGCGTACTCCACCATTGACAGTCGTTGGCTCCATGAGGAAGGATTCTTGGAGACCAAACATCGCAACGTTCTCTCCAAATCCTGGTTGGCTCTCTCAGTTTGGCCATTGCTCTGGGGATGAAACCCTGAGGACAGACTAACAGTCGCACCCAGTAATCTACAAAATTCTTGCCAAAATTTGGACACAAATTGGGGTCCTCTGTCGGAGACCACGTCTGTCGGGAGGCCATGTAGCCGAAAGACGTGGTCAACGACTGTTACCGCTGTCTCCTTGGCTGAGGGTAATTTGGGCAAGGGAATGAAATGGACCGCCTTCGAGAATCGGTCCACCACGGTCAAAACTACCGTGTTACCCTGAGAGGGTGGGAGGGCGGTGATAAAATCTAGAGCGATGTGGGACCAGGGTCTCGAAGGGATCGGCAGCGGTTGAAGGAGCCCATCTGGGGGTCGATTGGAAGTCTTACCAGTGGCACAAACTGAGCAAGCCAAAACAAAACTGTGAACGTCACGAGCCATACGTGGCCACCAAAATCGTTGCTTAACTAAAGACGTGGTACGACTGACTCCTGGATGACAAGCCACATTGGAACAATGACCCCACTGAATGACGTTGGACCGTAATTGCTCTGGCACAAATAACCGGTTCGGTGGACAACCGGGCGGAGGCGTTACCCCTTCTAAGGCCGTTCTGACCTTCGATTCGACCTCCCATGAGAGTGTGGAGACAATTAGGGACTCCGGAAAAATGCACTCGGGAGTAGACGGGCGATCGGAATGGTCAAAAATACGTGACAAAGAATCGGGCTTGATGTTTTTGGAGCCCGGGCGGTACGAGAGAGTAAAGTCAAAACGTCCGAAAAAAAGTGCCCACCGAGCCTGCCTAGAGTTCAATCTTTTAGCGGTTCTAATGTATTCCAGATTCTTATGATCAGTCCATACGATAAAAGGTACCCCCGACCCTTCTAACCAGTGACGCCACTCTTCCAATGCTAACTTGACTGCCAACAACTCTCTGTTACCAATATCATAATTACGTTCGGCAGGGGACAAACGATGAGACAAAAACGCGCACGGATGCATTCTGTCGTCTGTAGGAGAACGTTGGGATAACACTGCACCTACCCCCACCTCTGACGCGTCGACCTCCACCATGAACTGACGTGATGGATCAGGGGTAACTAGGATGGGGGCTGAAACAAAGCGGCCTTTCAGTTTGGCAAACGCAGCCTCGGCTGCGTCTGACCACCTGAACGTAGTTCTGGGGGAGGTCAAGGCGGTCAGAGGTGAGGCTAGTTGGCTGAAATTGCGAATGAACCGCCGGTAAAAATTGGCGAACCCCAGAAACCTCTGTAGGGCCTTACGGGAATCCGGACTTGGCCAATCTACCACAGCCTTGACCTTCTCAGGATCCATACGCATCCCCTCAGACGACACAATGTACCCTAAGAAAGGAACAGACTGTGCATGAAAAGCGCATTTCTCCGCCTTAACAAAAAGACCATTCTCTAACAACCTCTGAAGCACTCGTCTGACGTGCTGAACATGTTCCTGGAGAGACGAAGAAAAAATCAATATGTCATCCAGGTAGACATAAATGAACTGATCGACCATGTCTCTCAGCACGTCATTGACGAGTGCCTGGAAGACTGCTGGACTATTGGACAGCCCAAAAGGCATAACCAAATATTCAAAGTGCCCCCTGGGGGTGTTAAACGCAGTCTTCCATTCATCCCCCTTCCTGATGCGGACCAAATGATAAGCGTTACGTAAGTCCAGTTTTGTGAAGACCGACGCTCCCTGCAACCTCTCGAAGGCTGAAGACATCAACGGCAAAGGATAAGTATTCTTTACCGTGATGTTATTCAGCCCTCGGTAATCAATGCAAGGTCGCAGAGAACCGTCCTTCTTCCCCACAAAAAAGAACCCCGCCCCCGCAGGAGAAGAGGAAGGTCGGATGAATTTGGATGCCAGAGAATCAGAAATATATTTCTCCATGGCCTCCCTCTCGGGAATAGATAGAGAGTAAAGCTTGCCTTTAGGCGGAGATGTACCTGGCAGTAGATCTATTGCACAGTCATAGGGACGATGCGGAGGGAGAGAAGCAGCCCGAGACTTACTGAACACTTCCTTCAGGTCCAGATACTCCGCGGGCACGTTTGATAAATCCACTGCCTCCTCCTGAAAAGCAGAAACAACAACAGACGGACAGGCAGACGCAAGACAGGACTCATGACAAAAACTGCTCCACTCCAACACTGATCTCTGCTGCCAGTCAATCGTGGGGTTATGCTTGATTAGCCAGGCGTGACCGAGAACGACAGGTGCAAGGGGGGAGTCCAGGATGTAAAATGAGGTAGTCTCTGTGTGATTGCCGGATACAGTGAGTGTAATGGGTCCAGTGGTGAATGCGATGGTGGGAAGGGCTTGACCATTGAGGGCGTGCACAGCAATGGAATGGGTGAGTGGTAACAGGGGAGCGTGAATCTTGTGAGCGAATGTGTAGTCCATGAAGTTACCTTCTGCCCCGGAATCCAAAAGTGCAAGACAGTCGTGAGTGTTGGCTGACCATCTAAGTCTTACCGGAAGGAGAGTAGATGTTGATGAGGTCTTCTCAGCGGAGATCCCACCCGACAGTAGCCTCAGATTTACTGCCGGGCTTGCCCTTTTACCGGGCAGTTGTAAGCGAAGTGACCAGCAGTCCCACAGTACAGGCAAAGGCCCTGGGATCTCCGCCTTTCCTTCTCCTCCCGGGAAAGCCGAGCTCGCCCGACCTGCATGGGCTCGTGATCGTAGACGGGGCTGACCGCGTCCCCGCCGCTGGCTTGCGTGGTCTCCACGGTGGTTGAAGCCCGAACCGGTAACTTCATCCGTTCAACACGAGAGAGACGAGAATCCACGCGAAGCGCCAGGTCGATGAGTCCGTTGAGTGTAGCGGGTAAATCCAACGCGTAGATTTCTCTCAGGACGCGGTCAGCCAGCCCATGCAGGAACATGTCCCACTGCGCTTCCTCGTTCCATTGACACTCAGCCGCCAAGGTCCGGAACTCAATGGCATAATCTGATACGGATCTGCTTCCTTGCTTGAGATCCGCCAGGGTTCGTGCTGCTTCTCTTCCCGCGACCGCGCGGTCAAACACCATCTTCATCTCGGCGGCGAGTGTCTGGAACGAGGCACAACACGGATCTTGATTCTCCCACACCGCCGTCCCCCACAGAGCTGCCCTCCCAGTCAGCAGTGTGAGTACGAATGCCACTTTGCTTTGTTCTGTGGCAAATGTTCTGGGTTGCAGAGAGAAATGCATAGTACAGCGTGTTAGAAAAGCTCTGCAAAAATTCGGCTCACCACTGTAGGGTTCAGGGACCGGTAGACGGGGTTCTGACTGGGAGGCGCTTGATGGTGGAACTGGGGGAGCGGCCGGTGTGGGTGGTGGCGCAGTGGGAGCTCGTAGATGTTGAAGCTGCTGGGTGAGCTCGGACACCTGCGCCACGAGAGCTTGAATGGCCCGACCCGACTCCGTAGATGTCCTCTCTTGAGCCTCTATCCGAGAAATGGTTACTCTGATGAAGTCATCAAGCGAAGAGGATCCACTTGCTGCTCCCATCGTCTGGTCAGATCGTTCTGTCATACTTCAGGGGCGGAAGCAATATGCAAGTAAACTCTTTTATTGTTGGTCAGAAGACACAGCAAAAACACACGGGTGGGCTGGTGGCGCAGGGACTTGATGGTCAGCGTGGAGGTGAAGACAGGTGACGGTGAATCCAGTGAAGTGAACATCCAACACGACGAACACCACGAAAACACCGAACAGGACACGATCTGGAACTGGAACAGGAACTGGAACCGGAAGAGCAGACGACGACAACACACTGAGGACACCAAAACCAACGATCTGACAGGGAAAGGAGAGTGCGATGAGTTTATATAGCAGAGATGATTGATGGTAGCTGATGAGGGGAATGAGATCAGGTGGAGTGCTGATCAACTGAACGAGCAGCCACGCCCACTCACACACACCCACACACACAAAACAACAAATACACGAGACACGAAGAAACCAGTGAATTCATGAACCGTGACAGTTCTTGAACCATTTATTACAACGGCTTTATACCCGTCTGTCACTTTGGCTGGAACGTGTTCCTCTTGACCTTGACTTCTTGGAATTTACATGTTCTCAGGAGCTGGTCATTTTTAGTGCCATCTCAAATCAGGTACCCATTCCACATGAACTGTATGATGCACTTTATCAGGTACACCAGATGGTTGCAAACAGCACTAACATGGATGCACACGTCATGGTTTCCCAGGAGAAAGAAAACAATGGTCGTCCACAGATTGTAATTTCTAAGGACTCTGTATCCAAACTAATTACTTTAGGATCACCTGTGGCATGTATTGCAAGGTTGCTAGGGGTGTCCAAGTTCACAATTCATAGACGCATGGTGGAATGGGGATTGTCTGTGAAGGCAACCTACAGCAACATAACAGATGCAGAGCTAGATTCACTCGTGGCAACAATCCACACAAGCAATCTGAATGCGGGTTACAGAATGATGATGAGTCTGCTGAGAGCACAAGGTCATCGGGTACAATGGGACAGAGTTCGCTCTTCGATGCATCGAATTGACACTGCAAGCATTGTGTTCAGGATGTCACAGTTAGGATGTGTGGTTAGGAGGACATACTCTGTCCCCAGCCCAAAGTCCCTGATGCACATTGACACAAACCACAAGCTGATACGGTAAGTTAAACATAAACATTGCATTTATTATATACTGTTTGCGCAATTCAGTATTTGTGACAGAAATTTACTTTTTCAAGGTATAACATCGTGATATTTGGAGGTATTGATGGCTTCTCCAGGAAGGTAAAGATAAAGAGACTGCTTAATTAAACTAGAAGAGTGATGAATTAGTGAATGGTGGTTATTTTGATTCATAAACTTCTTAAAACACATACCAACAAAAGAAGCATTGAAATAACTTGCCTTTCACGCAACAATTTTTTGTACTTGTCATAATACTTTCTAACAATGTAAATGAAAATGGAAAACAGGTATGATTTTTTTTAAAACATGAAGAAAGACAGTGTTGTAGAAGCCAGATTGTTCGTTGACATGCAGGATCCATCTTGGAAAACAGTCTCGACTAATCGAGTCACGAACGCCGTCGATAGGATAGCTGGTCGATAGGAATTACGTTTGTGAAATCTAACGTAGCACGGCGTTCGTGGCTCGATTAGTCGAGACTGTTTTCCAAGATGGCTCCTGCATGTAAACGCGTAATGTACTGTCTTTATAAAGTATCTTCTTATTAAACTGTCTGTACACTTACAAAGTTCTCAATGCTTCGGTATGTATGTAAGGACCCTCATTATGTTACCGTGTTAGTGTGAGGCTATTTTGAGCCTTGTTAGTGGTATTAAAGGAGAAGTTCACTTTCAAAAAAACTTTTGCTGATAATTTACTCACCCCCATGTCATCCAAGATGTCCATGTCTTTCTTTCTTCAGTCGCAAAGAAATTAAGGTTTTTGATGAAAACATTCCAGGATTTCCCCCCATGTAATGGATTCTATTGGGACCCAAACGGTAGAAGGTCCAAATGACAGTTTAAGTGCAGCTTCAAAGGGCTTTAAACGATACCAGATGATGAATAAGGGTCTTATCTAGCGAAACGATCGGTCATTTCCAAAATAAATAAAAAAGTTTAAGTTTTATAAGCACAAATGTTCGCCTTGCTCTGTTCTGTGATGCGCGTTCGTGACGTCACGTAATACGCAATTACGTTGAAAAGGTCACGCTTGAAAAATTTCTGTCCTGAAGAAAATGTTCTTTTTGGCTTTTTAATATTAAAACACCCAGGATACGCACACGAAATGGGCATTTTAAACGATAAACTGACACAAATACATTTGAAAATGTGTATATGGTCCTCCTTCTGCACATTTGTAAACACGTCAAGCGTGACCTTTTCAACGTAATTGCGTATTACGTGACGTCACGAACGCGCATCACAGAACAGAGCAAGGCGAGCGTTTGTGCTTATAAAACTTAAACTTTTTTATTTATTTTGGAAATGACCGATCGTTTCGCTAGATAAGACCCTTATTCATCGTCTGGTATCGTTTAAAGCCCTTTGAAGCTGCACTTAAACTGTCATTTGGACCTTCTACCGTTTGGGTCCCAATAGAATCCATTACATGGGGGGAAATCCTGGAATGTTTTCATCAAAAACCTTAATTTCTTTGCGACTGAAGAAAGAAAGACATGGACATCTTGGATGACATGGGGGTGAGTAAATTATCAGCAAAAGTTTTTTTGAAAGTGAACTTCTCCTTTAACTAGCGATTTACTTTTACTTACTCTGTGCCCCATATACTACTGTTATGAGCTAATCTGTTTTTAAAGATAAAACTCTATACATTCGATTTTCATGAAAACGCATCGCAGGGAACGATCGACTCGGTAACCATGTGTTAATTAACCCCAGGTTCATTTTTCACTGGATTTGTCCTTTAAGGCTGTATAGACCAATTTGAAGTAAACATCATAGTTACATCTCTTGCAGCTGTGTGCACATTGTGGTGGCAGAAAAACAATGGTAACAAGTGAAGGAAAACAAGTAAATGCAAGTAAACAAGTTAATCCATGGAATAAGAGAAAATGTATTGCTGTGCCTTTGGATATCAGAATCAGAATGCAAATAATCTTTATAGAATACTATCATCAAGAGGCCATTTGAAGCTAAATGCAGACGTTTAAACAGACATACTATTCTTCTGCTGAACACAAAAGAAGATATTTTGAAAAATGTCAGTAACCAAACAACTGATGGACCCCATTGACTTCCATAGTAGGAAAAAAAAAAAAATCAAATATCAATATTCAAAATATCTTCTTTTGTGTTCAGCAGAAAAAAATAAATTCATACAGGTTTGAAACAACTTGAGGGTGAGTAAATGATGACAGAATTTTCATTTTTAGGCGAAATATCCCTTTAAGCGTTGAGATGCAATGCACATTTATGTCCAGGTGGCGGCAGTGTTGTACCCTAGAAAACATAAATAAGTGTTAGAATGGAAATTACAGCTGCGCCCCAAGAATGGATAGATAGATAGATAGATAGATAGATAGATAGATAGATAGATAGATAGATAGATAGATAGATAGATAGATAGATAGATAGATAGATAGATAGATAGATAGATTAATATAGATAGACAGACAGACAGTAGATAGATGAACTGATAGACAGATAGAACAAATTAACAGATGGATAGATAAGATAGAAATTATTATATGTAAATTATAAATTTAGATGTATTTTTTGTATGAAAAGAATCAGACAAAAAAAAAAAACATCCATGTTTTATTTTATTTTTACATTACATTGTCATTATTGCAGCACGTTTTTACAAAACATGTTCAGGCGCTGAGCTCCTTGGAGAAGGATCTTCAGAGTGAAGAGTGTATGAAAACAAAAAAAAGGTTGTTTGGTTTCCACTCCATCTTGACTTATAAATAATAATAATTATTATTATAATGCAGATAAAAAGCTATTAATTAAGTGTCAGATGTCAAAGATACATGAGCTCATGGTAAAGCTCTTCTTCTCCACCGTCTCCTGTGATGATCTCAGTGTCAGGTGTCAAGAGCTCTTCTCCAGGCCTCAGACTTCACTGTCATGTTATCATACACACTGTTGGGTGAAATATGCAATTGATTCTGTTATAATTAATGCCTTATGTAAACAGGCTCATATTAACTATAATTGTAACTTTGTGTAATGAAAAGTGTTTTACATTAACCCTGTATTAATATATAAGAAAACAATGTAAAGAGATTTTTTTATAAGAAAACCTTTATATAAGAAAACAATGTAAAGAGGTTTTTATAAATAAAGAAATAGCATAGCTAGAAATAATGCTATGTATTAGAAAGCATATATTCAGTGAAGTAGAAATGCAAGTATTACCTGGTTGTTGTGTTCTAGACCAAGAGGAGAAGAAGGCTGAGAATCTGAGCTCACAAGAGGAAGACAAGGAGACGCAAGGCTTCTTATATGTAAAAGGACTGAAGGAGTTAATAATAGTTCAAGGTCTGGGATTGGATAGATTGTCTATATGTGATTGAATATGTAATGAAGGGGTGTGATATGAGATGAATTATGAAAAGTACAGTGAGACATAGAACAAGAGAGCTGCTAAAGACCTGGACAGTCTTTCCCTTGTTTGATAGTCCAAGCCTGACACCTGTAAGGACACCTATTTTTAGTTTTTAATTTTATTTTGATTTCTTGGTATTTTGTATGTAAAACAATTGTAATAGAAATAATAAAATACTTGTAATTGATATAACAAAGAACCAGCTTGCCACAAGTCTCTGCTTTATAAAAGAGTTGAGCTGAACTAAACCACGGAGAAGTCTATCTTCACTGTAAAAATGAATACGCTATATCTAATTAATAAAATTGTGGCAACAGATTGCAAGCAATATTATTAATTAAATTTAACAAATTAGAATTGAGTAATAATTAATCAAATTAATTCCTTAAAAGTTAACCATTTAAAATGAGTAAAATTTACAACAATTTTTTTTAAACAATTTTTTTTTATTGCCAACATTGACGACACCTGATGTTAACAAGCAGAATCACTGAAGAAGAAAACCATAATTTTAAGTCACCATTATGGTGATCAGTGTTTGTTTTAGTTGGGCTCTTGACCTTAAATGATTAACTTTAAGTTTTGTTTGGCTGCTGTACCTGAGTTATAACAGCCAGATGAACAATGAGAAAAGGTGATCTGATGGTGTTGGTTATGTTTTAACATAATCATTATTTCACAATCATTTAACCTGAATCTCTGAACTCATATAGATCCCAATTTACTTGAGAACCTAATTTACCAATTTAGGTTTACTTAATTATAGCAGCACTGTTCTTGCACAGCATAATATTTTGAACTTTTACAATGTAATCCAAAGATTTCTTAAACGTGTCGCATATACAAATTTTTTTTATTTTTTTGTTTTGATTTAGTTTTTACACAGACATCAATAATCAGATTCAATAATCAATAATCAATTCATTGTTGAATCTCAACAATGGTGACAATTATAAAGCATGTTACAGTGCATTCTGGGTGCAACCAATCAAAACTCATTCATGGCTCCCATCATACATTGCTGCATGAATAAATAAAGAGGTGATCTGTTTGTCACCATTGCTGAGATTCATACGCAAATTCTTGATGTCTGTGTGTGCCTACATAAAAACTCTTTTTTGAAGTTTTTTTTTAATTGATTTGATCATATGGATTTCATTGAAAAGGCAAAAAATATTATGCTGTACAAGGACAGAGCTGTTATAATTAATAAAGTAAACCTAATTCAGAATATGAGTTCAGTGATTCAGGTTAAATGATTGTGAAATAATGATTATGTTAAAACACAACCAACACTCCCTCGAACAACACAACAACACAACCCTCGAAACAGCGGAACTCTGCAACCATGTATTCCGGTTCTACGGTCTACCCGACGACATAGTGTCCGACCGAGGCCCTCAGTTCACCTCCAGAGTGTGGATTTCCTTCTTCAAGCATCTCAACGTTAATATCAGCCTCACCTCCGGTTATCATCCCCAATCCAACGGCCAGACGGAACGTCTGAACCAGGACGTCATTCGCTTTCTCCATTCCTACTGCCAACAACAACAGACAGAGTGGAGTCGATATCTGTTCTGGGCCGAATATGCCCAGAATTCCTTGGCCAAACCCGCTACAGAAATCACCCCCTTCAAATATATCTTGGTAGCCTGGCAAGCTACATCAAGATGTTAGGTCTGGCAACTCACCATAGACACGGCTCAATCCGAGGGGCGGGATAAACGGCTGTCTTTCAAATTCCCTCGGCACGCAATTGATACTTTGCAGTCACGTGCTATCTGACGGGCAACAAACGCGGTTAGTGCATCCAATCGCACAACAACTATCTGGCATGTCGTGTACACCTCAAAACACCAACTTTTGTATATTAAAACTGGCAACGTCCTGGCAAGATCCTTGATTAGTTTACTGGTTTTCGTTGCTAGAGAATGACGTTCTTGCCCGCCAGCCAGTACAACTGACGTCACGTGCAAAGTATCAATAGGACAGCGCTTCAACCAACCAGAGCGTTTTCCCAACAGCGGAGCTAGTTGATAGATTCATTCAACTTTTGCCATATCTGGCCGGCAAAACTACGAACACATCTTCCTTTTTTTAAGAATGACTTAAGTGCCGTTCTGTGCTCTTTTCTCAAAGAAAAACTAAACTCCAAGTCCTCCAGAGTCGCGGCCAAAGCCGATTCGGAAGACTGTTCTCCAGCAGCAGCTGCCATTCTTTGTTAAGTAGCAGGAACCGTCGCTCTGTCGTCATTATTTTAAGCCCGCCCCGCCTACTCTATAGACGACGTGATTGGCCTGACCCAATTTAGGTTTTTGCAGCTTGAAAGTCAATGGAGAGTTGCTAGACTACCCTGGCTGCAAAATACATTTTGCTGCCGCTAGGGTGTGTCTAGATTTCTAGGTTAATATCTTGGGCTTCCAACCTCCTCTTTTCCCATGGTAGGGCGAACCCACAGAGCTTCCCTCTGTCACAGAGTGGCTACAAAAGAGTGAGGAGGTTTGGGACCAAGTCCACACTCATCTCCTGCATGCTGTCCGACGACAGGAGCAACAAGCCAACTGTCACCGCCGCCTTGCTCCTGAGTACCACCCTGGTCAATGGGTTTGGTTATCCACCAAAGACCTCAGACTCCGACTTCCATGCCGCAAACTCAGTCCCAGGTATGTTGGTCCATTCCAAATTGCTAGACAAATCACTCCTGTATCTTTTCGGTTAGACCTACCCGCTAACTACCGTATCTCTCCCACTTTTCATGTCTCCCTTCTGAAACCTGCCGGTGGTCCGAGAGGAAAGTCGGAGGAAGGAGCCTCACCGCAGATTCCCCCATCCATCCTGGTTGACAGCGAGGAGGCGTATCGTGTGCACGAGCTGCTCGACTCAAGACGTCGGGGTAACACGCTTCAGTATCTGGTCGATTGGGAGGGGTTCGGTCTGGAGGAGCGATCCTGGGTCAACTTTTGGGATATCCTAGATCACTGAAGAGTTTCACCGGACGCACCCGGGGAAGCCGGCCCCTCGACCTCGTGGGAGACCCGACGTCGTTTGCCTCCTTGCGTCAGGAGCCGCTCGCAGGGGGAGGGCTCTGTTACAGAAGAGGCTCCCGTACCGCCTCCTCCTCACCACCGGAGGGATCCGTCCCCGGAATATTGATCATTACCCTATTCCAATTCCCATAAATCACTCACACAATCAATGGCGCCATAGACTTCCATTCATTCTGCACTCGTCCTGTGAGCGCCCTCATATGGAATCAGAGTGGAACTGCAACCTAAGTTTACTGAGTGAAACTTCTCGCCTTATTGGACATTCTCTGGTATGCATCTCAATAAAATGAAGTCACGTGGTTAAGAGTCAGAGGTTTCTAGTGCCCCGTATCTCTGAAAGACACACACACATAACAAGCAGACCTTTATACTGTATGTGTAGTTACAGTATAGCACAGTTCCAGAAGGTGTTCCTGCAGGCAAACAAGCGATGTGCCTTCCTCATATGTTTTAAACAAAATCAAGAAATCAGCTATTAGTGAGTCTAACAAATGTACACACACTTTCATTTGTCCTCTGATCTCAATAAAGAAATCTCAGGTGTCCACTAGAGGGCAATCAGTTCACTGGAAACTTGTGAAAAAGAGATTATTTTATTGGAACTATTATCATATATAATAATAATAATACAAAACATTGGGTTTTAAAACCCTGTAGATTCAAGCAGCAAACAAATGCAGACAGTCACATACAGTACAAATGAACAGATTCACTTACAGCTAACTAAGACTGTTTTAACAAATAAGAGGTGTACACCAGATCAAAACTCAGTCATTCCTTCAACACTCGTTGCACAGGGATTCGAGGTCACATTATCAGAAAGCGCAAAGAAATGATGTGGATGGTTAAAAATCAAGTAAGCAGAAACACATGATTCAGTGAATGTGATCAAGGGACTTCATCAAACCAGGCGGATTTATAATCAAAGTCCCTAAAACACTGCAAAAAATGCTTTTCTTACTTAGTATTTTTGTCATGTTTCCAGTCCAAATATCAAACATTTCTTAAATCAAGATGCATTAAAGTAGTAAAATGAGATAAGATATTAAGTCTTGTTTCCGGGGGGAAAAATTACCGGTAAGCGAGTTTTTGCTGAAAACAAGCAAAATTATCTGACAATTCTTTAAATTAAATGCATCTTAAATGCTACTTTAATGCATCTTGATTTAAGAAATGTTTGATATTTGGACTGGAAACATGACAAAAATACTAAGTAAGAAAAGTATGTTTTGCAGTGTAATAATAACACGTCTCGGTCAGCAGCATCTGTGATTAGGGGCGTTCACACCGCAGGAAAACGTTCCTAGGGGAACCATCCTGGTGGCTAGTTCCTAGAACTATCCGGTGCGAAAGCCCCTATAGTCAGTTCACGCAGGATGAGTCGGATCAAATCCTGTTTGACATCATTCTAATGTTAAGTCTCCTAAAAAATGACTTCATTTTGCAAAACTTCCGCTTTTGCTTCTTGACTTTTCTCTTTCTAGGATAAAGCTCCTCCCAGTTCTCTCCGTCTCCTTCCCAAGGACCCCAAGCTCCTCCGTTTAGGCTGGGATCGGCTCTGGGATCTTCCGAAGGGTATCGAACGGGAACGGCGGTCCGGTTGTAAAACGTCAACCGAGCCAAAAGTTGCTTAACAACATCCGGCCGACTCTCCGCGAGATCGTAGCGCTCGTACGGATCGTCCGCCACATTAAACAACCACAGGGATTTCTTTTGCTCCGTGTGTCGTTCCAAATTCCACCAAGATTCTGGGAAGTTTCCGAGCACCTGAGGAGGAATCCAGTCTCCGTATCCGGGATTTCCCGTCAAAAGTTTCCAGTCTCCGACTCGAACGGCAGCCTGGACGGCGGTATTCCAGATCCCAAAACCGCTTTTTAAAGATCCGTGTCGCGCGGCGTTGTAAAGCGGATCGATGTTATGAAGGATCTCCAATCGTGGCGACTCTTTCCCATCGCTAATGGCTTCCCACATGTCATATCCATCAAGCCCTTCCATTTGGGAAACGTTCCCTCCTGCGAGTCCCATTAGCGTCGGGTACCAGTCGGTGATGTGAAGCAAAGCTTTGCTAACTCTTCTCCTGCGTTTTAACAATGGACTGTGTACGAATCCGATCCCACGGACTCCTCCTTCCCAATATGTTCCCTTTCTTCCCCGTAAAGGCCAGTTGCTCCCTCCAAACAAAGGCTGTCCGCCATTATCCGTGGAAAAAATGATTACGCTGTTCTTATAGTAGCCATACTTTCGTAGCGCGTACGTAACGTTTCGCACCGCCTCATCAACGGCGGAAACCATCCCGGCGTATTTCCGGCGAAACACGTTTCCCATCCGTCGATACGGATAGACGTATTCCCTCGGGGATTGTAAGGGAGTGTGAACAGCTTGGAAGGAGAGGAAAATAAAGAGAGGTTGGGATGAAGGATCGTGAGCGGCGAGGATTTTCCGTACTCGTTGCGCGTATAAGTGTGTGGAATAGCGTCCTCCCTGATCCCACGCCACTCTCTCGCCCTCGTGAAGGTCGTATCCGCAAACTCTCGGCCCGTCGCACGATTTATAGGTGTAATAGTCCACGCTTCCCGTCAGAGAGCCGAAGTACGTGTGGAATCCGCGACGGGTCGGGAGGCAGTCGCGCTTGTAGAAACCCAGGTGCCATTTCCCAACCATGTGTGTGGAGTATCCCGAATCCTGCAAACGCTGAGGTAATGTGCGGAGGTCAAAGGGCAAACAGCTGGGCTGGCGGGAGCGGATTATCGAGTGCTGGAGACCCGTGTGGATCTGATATCTAGAGCGGAAGAGGAAGGGAAAATTAATGGACCAGAACTCACATGAAATTTATACTTACAGATGCACTATATAACAAATCTTAACTCTAAATGCAATGAGTCATGAACATATTACAGTTTTTCTCGATTGCTTAAACACATTTCTTGAAACTATGCCTCGTATTCTCAAAACTGTAAACACAAATCCATAACGTCTCACCCAATTCCCGAAACATCTTATTTTCAGGCCAAAATGAAGCTCTACACTCAAAACCATTCACTCTTGCGGAAAAAACAAACTTTGCCCTCAGGCATCACACACAAGCCCTCACAAACACACACACTACAACAATAAATTCAAAACAACATTTCCAAACTGGTAAGTTATGTTGCTTGTGGTAAACCTCATCAAAGACAATTGGAAATGTTTGTCTCTTACTCAAGAGATAGACTTTTGTTCCCTGAAGGTTCTGATGATGGCGACGGTGAAGCGACTCAAGTTTGGCTGTACTCGTTGCCCAGCCTCCCTCATAGTCATGCCATGGACAAGGACATGGTCAACTAAAGTGGCTTGAATTTCATCCGAGACTGCATGTCTTCTTGCCCTTGCCCATCCATTTGAGTGAACAATATTGAATACTAGTGGGGGAGACCGGGGACAGTTGCAACATGTCATTTTTCTCCAATCAGAAACAAGCTAGAGTGATGACACTCATACTGCACGTGCACAGTTAGACCCTCCCCCCACCAAGAAGACAGTAGACATATTCAACATCTGCTGCTGCATTTATTGAACAAAACTTGTTTTGGAGGTATGAAAGTAAATTTTTTCATGAGATATATTTTTTGTCATACTGTCCTGACATTTTTTATGAATTAATCAAAACTTACTTAGTTTGAATTATTGTTGTGTTGACTTAAAGGAGAAGTTCACTTTCAAAAAAACTTTTGCTGATAATTTACTCACCCCCATGTCATCCAAGATGTCCATGTCTTTCTTTCTTCAGTCGCAAAGAAATTAAGGTTTTTGATGAAAACATTCCAGGATTTCCCCCCATGTAATGGATTCTATTGGGACCCAAACGGTAGAAGGTCCAAATGACAGTTTAAGTGCAGCTTCAAAGGGCTTTAAACGATACCAGACGATGAATAAGGGTCTTATCTAGCGAAACGATCGGTCATTTCCAAAATAAATAAAAAAGTTTAAGTTTTATAAGCACAAACGCTCGCCTTGCTCTGTTCTGTGATGCGCGTTTGTGACGTCACGTAATACGCAATTACGTTGAAAAGGTCACGCTTGACGTGTTTACAAATGTGCAGAAGGAGGACCATATACACATTTTCAAATGTATTTGTGTCAGTTTATCGTTTAAAATGCCCATTTCGTGTGCGTATCCTGGGTGTTTTAATATTAAAAAGCCAAAAAGAACATTTTCTTCAGGACAGAAATTTTTCAAGCGTGACCTTTTCAACGTAATTGCGTATTACGTGACGTCACGAACGCGCATCACAGAACAGAGCAAGGCGAACATTTGTGCTTATAAAACTTAAACTTTTTTATTTATTTTTTAAATGACCGATCGTTTCGCTAGATAAGACCCTTATTCATCGTCTGGTATCGTTTAAAGCCCTTTGAAGCTGCACTTAAACTGTCATTTGGACCTTCTACCGTTTGGGTCCCAATAGAATCCATTACATGGGGGGAAATCCTGGAATGTTTTCATCAAAAACCTTAATTTCTTTGCGACTGAAGAAAGAAAGACATGGACATCTTGGATGACATGGGGGTGAGTAAATTATCAGCAAAAGTTTTTTTGAAAGTGAACTTCTCCTTTAAGTGACATGGTTAGCATGTGTCAAAGTCAGTCTGTCTAGCAGGCATATGATGTTCTGTCATGGCTGATAGGGTTGGGGACGGTTGCAACAAGTTATAAATTGCATGTTTAATAAAAGATTGTTTCATTGCAAATTGCTCAATTCTTCCTGTCTGACACTGAAATATGGAGAGATTGAATAGCATCTGTAACGCCTGCACACTGAATATATGTAGGCCTATGTTCTGCACATAAACAAATCAAAACTCAATAACTGTTATTTGACTATGATAAATGAATGATAAATATGACTAAATAAATAAATTATAGGCTACAATAATATTATTGAAATAAATAATACTATAATATTATAGTAGGCCTAAAACAGTTAATATTTTCAGAATTCTATGCTCATTGAGACAAAAAGCTTAAGTTAATTAATGAAATTTAAGGTATTTTTAACGTGTTGCAACCGTCCCTGGGTCGGGGTCAGTTGCAACATCTGGCTTCTTCCATTCAAATAAATACTGTGAACGATATGTCATATATAATCATCTTTAAATGGTATGGGTAATTAGCAGACAGATGCAAGTATAATATATACAAATTTGGTTGGTCTAGTCCTCTCTGAGTAACCGAGAGAAATGCAAAAAGTGTTGCAACTGTCCCCGGTCTCCCCTGCTTTCTAAATGACCACAAGGAAATGAGAAATGAAGAGATTTGCTGTGACAGTTCAACAAATCTGACTCATGTGAAATGGGTGTGCTTTATGATAAATGGCATTATGGTTTTGAAATTTTAGTTCAAAAGCCTGGTTATAGTGTTTAAGCAATTGAGAAAAACTGTATATCATTATAATCAACTTCATGATTTTCTGTTATACTCTTTAAAGCAGGGGTGCCCAATCCTGCTCCTGCCGATCGACTGTCCTGCACAGTTCATCCCCAACCCTAATCAAACACACCTGCCTTTAATTTTCAAGTGATCCTAAATACCTTAAAGGGATAGTTCACCCAAAAATGAAAATGCTGTCATCATTTACTCTTTCTCAAGTTGTTCCAAACCTGTATGACTTTCTTCTGCTGAACACAAAAGAAGATATTTTAAATAAGGTTGGTAATTGCTGGTCCCCATTGACTTCCATAGTATTTTTTTTTCCTACTATGGAAGTCAATGGGGTCCATCAGTCGTTTGGTTACCGACTTTCTTCAAAATATCTTCTTTTGCATTCAGCAGAAGAAAGAAAGTCATACAGGTTTGGAACAACTTGAGGAAGAGTAAATGATGACAGCATTTTCATTTTTGGGTGAACTATCCCTTTAATTGTTTGCTTCAGGTGTGTTTGTTTAGGGTTGGGGATGAAGGACAGTGGATCGGCAGGAGCAGGCTTGGGCACCACTGCTTTAAAACAATGCGTAATGTAAAAAGTGCTATGCAAAAAACCTTGACTACTGTATAAATATGGTCACACGCGAGTGAGTGAGTAACTGATTGATTGTGTGTGTGAGTGAATAAGTGAATGAATGTGTGTGTGAATGACCTGCCCGTGATGAACTGACTGCGGGACGGTGTGCAGATTGGCTGGATGTAGTAGTTCTCCAGCTTCACTCCCTCCGCTGCCAGCTTGTCCAGTGTCGGAGTGTGTATGTCTCTGTTGTGGTAGCCGATGTCGTTGAAGCCCTGGTCGTCCGTCATGATGAAGATGATGTGCGGGCGCGGATGGTTCGGTTGCTCGACCTGGTTCGGGCTCGTCCAGTCCGGGGAGAGATGACCCAGACTGAGCAAACTCATCACGGAGAGCACTGACAGAGCCGGTTCTGTCATGATGGCACGAGGAGAAAATCATGAATGATCCACTGAACTACAGGATCAGATTCACAGCGTAAAGTGTGTGTGTGTGAGGAGGTACAGCGTGATGTGTGTGCGCGGTCTGGCTGTGTGTCAAACACAAGTGAGCTTCCTTCCTCCCCTACATAGATCGCACAACTGGTGCACGCGCCTTCGCTGAATGGTTTTTTGAATTCGTAAATAAGCTTTATAGTCTTATAGTATATAAGTATATATATATAACTATAACTATACAAGAAGTATGTATAAAATATAGTATTTTTTATTATTTTTCGCAAAGACCTGAAATGTTATTTGGGTACTATCACTTCTTCCAGCAATGTCAAAGCTTCAAAGTCCTTTACGTTGTGCACAAAGTATAATATTTGTGCTTTTTTATAGGCTAATGAAAAAAAGGGACTCAACTCTCTCTCTCTCTCTCTCTCTCTCTCTCTCTCTCTCTCTCTCTCTCTCTCTCTCTCTCTCTCTCTCTCTCTCTCGAATTTAATTTATTTTATATGATATGTTACCCCTGGCTCAATATTTGTTGTCTGTTTAATTTTCTGTTTTTTTGTCTATACTGTTTATAATTATATTATTGTTATATATTATTGTGACTATGTATTTGCTTTTATATATGTTCAATAAACTTAATGGCTAATAAATGTTAAATAAAATAAGCACCCCTAGTGAGCTGCTGACATACAGTATTTTTTACATGGCCAGAAATGCTGCACACACTATGGCACAATATAAAGTCCCAAATTATCATACATTAATTATACAAGTATCTATGATGCCTTCTAAAGTACTGCATTATGCACAAAAATAATGCACACAAAAACAACGTTGCACATGACATATTCAGAAGAGATGACTTCTCTCTGTGTGTATGATGTCTTGCCATTTCAACTAATAGCCTATAAAATAAATGCATTAACCAAATGCCTGGTTTGGAGTCAGTTGTGCATAACTCTCCTGATTTATATTACCTTTTATCATCATGGACATATTATGACCTGCTTCGCATATTTCATTTCAATAGGAAGTACAGTCATTTTTACAACCTAGCTCAATAAATGGAAGACAGACTTTAGATTTGAACATGCTGTTATTTTGTACATTTGGTCAATGTTTTTATTAATCTCCAAACACAAGCTGAGGCCCCTAAGGATTCCTGCTATTAAAACATGCCGTAGAAGTATTTAGGGGGGACCAGGGGTACAAACCGTGCTTGAACAGAGACAGTGTTTGTGCGCACAAGAGCTCTTTTATTGGGACGTTGAGCGTTGTTATTATATATGAACTGGAGCTCACTGGATTCACTGTGTGGATCACCTGAAGCCACACACACTCAGCTGATAACATCTTAAAGAGAAACTGAAGTTCAGAATAAGACCTGCTCACATCTGTGTCCGTTTGGCACTCATGTCAACACATTGTGCAATGAAGTCAACATTTCATTTGAAAATAAATGCAAAAAAACATGTTCATGACAACTCGTTGAGTGTTTCGCATATAATGGATATGACAATGTTGATATGTTTGGCCTTGGCGGATCAGATCTGCAACACTGCTGCTGATATTATTGCTGCTTTTGGTTATTATTGTTATTATTGGTTATTTCTGCTTTTGCTGCGGAGCAAGTACGAAGAGGGAGGGGAAGTTATTCCGATTCAACATTATGAGGAACATGAATAAAAAAATGATGCAAACAGATAAATAATTCATTATAAATACAATATTCCAATAAAAACAAAAACAGTCAATTTTGATATATGGTGACTTTAGGAACTTACACTTGAGTCATAATTAAGTGGAATAAAGAATACACTCCTTAGAAACCGGGATTAAACTAAACAGGAACGTAACAAAAAATCTGTTAAATTTACGGTAAAAAACTGGCAGCTGTGGTTGCCAGAAATTTACCGTAAAAAATACGGTAGCAACATTTTAGATTTACAGACTTTACTTCAATTTACAGTAATAAACCATATTTAATTATCTGATATAATGTTAATTTACTGACTTATTGAAGTATTAATATCTGTTTTGTACCACAGTTATACACTGACAACCACCAATTACAGTGGTGATAAAAATCACATGATGAAATGAAGCTCATCACGAGCAGCTCTTTTACAATAAAGTTAAGACTAATATATAGAAGCTGCACAGTGTCATTCACACAAACACTAAACACCATCATGGTAACACACATGAAATAAAAAAAATGCAATAAACATTAATTTAACAACATAAAATGTAACATAAAACCCTAATGTCATAACTGACTAGAAAAAACTAAGAAAATTATGAAGAAACATAGTTATTTCAACAAAAATACATCAAATGTGAAGTGTCACGCAGGGAATTGTGGGAATGTCAATTTACGTTTTTTCACTGTAAACTATACAATGACTTGTTCTTTTTCACTACCAAAAACTGTAAATTTAACGGTATTTTACATTATACTGTATATAGTAAGGAAACTTTCTGTTAAATAATTAACAGTTTTTCACTGTAGCATTTTTTACAGTCTTTGACCGTTAAAATCACGATCACTCATCTAAAGCCATTTTGTTGGTGTAGTGCATTATAAAAGGGCTCAATGGCATTTACGGCTCAGATATTTAGCTTTAAAAAAACGTAGTAAAAAAACACAAATCTGTCTGGGAAACTGAGCTCCCATGTGCAAACAAGTTAGCAGCCAATTTATTATAATTTATAAGAATAAAATGTAACTGAATTGAACTGATTAAAAACAAAACTCCTGTGCCAAGTGGGACGGAGGCATCATATCTAAAAGCTTTCTCCCTGACCTGATATATTTGTCCATGAAACATGAGTGAGTACACATTACTTTCCCCAAAAAACAACAACAGCAAATCCACCAAAATCTCTGAAGTCAGTTTTAGCTCAAACCTCCACATTCCTGCTGCCAAGCTGTTACTATCTTTAATGTTGACTTTACAGAATAAATGTACGCAAGCTCTTTTAAATCCGTCTATTAATAGAACAACAGCTCATAAATCTCCTAAATATGATGTCTAATATTTAAAAAAGAGAGAGATTATAAATAAATGGGACCTCTTCCAAATTCCTTTGGTCTCAGTCACAGAATTAATATCTAACTGTTTCCTTGTTTGAATATGGGTGAGGTTTTATGTGCTATTTCAATACATATGACTACCTGATGTCTATCAAGACTTTAATTATTATAACAACTTTTTTATAACAAGTCTTTTTTATTTGAGACTAATTTACTGTTAAATTACATGTGACTGTTACTGGCTGCACAGATCCTTGAGGTTTAGCGTATTTAGTTATTCAGGGCCCTGCTGTTTTCCTAAAGATTCTGGATCTTTTGAAGTGTGTGTCTGTGTCTCTGTGCGTGTGTGTGTGTGGGGGGGGGGGGGTCGACAGTGACTTTTCACTGTAAAAAATAAAAAAACTGTAAACTACTGGCAGCTGTGGTTGCCAGCATCATACCGTAAAAATACGGTGTGTTACTGTTTTTGAAATAAACAGCTAAATACCGTTTTGTCAGCTACAGCTATATGCTGTTAAATTACAGTTTTATACTGTAGCTGACAAAACGGTATTTAGCTGTACATTTCAAAAACAGTAACACACCGTAATTTTACGGTATGATGCTGGCAACCACAGCTGCCAGTAGTTTACCGTTTTTTTACAGGATTATTTAGATTAATAGTCTCTCCTACATTACTGAAATAATGTTCACTGTCTGTAAGAGTAAAATTCTTCGTGTGTGAGTGTAAACGTTTGCTCAGGTTACATCCAAAAACAAGATTCAGTTTCCCCAGGATATAAAACGCATACACACATTCCCCGAACGAACAGTTCAGGTTCTGACCACCTCTGACAAGCAAACTCTCCTGAAAACAGCTCCACGCTTCTCTAGCGCTCCATCTATAACCACTTCCACACACTCAGTGTTTACCTTCTATATGAAAACAGATATCGATCATTTATGCACAAAAAACACTTTCAGGACTGGACAACATTAGGTCCACACACACTCTCTAGAAATGGACAAGAATATGGATTATAAAAGCAGAACCAAAAGATTCAGAATTTGTTCACAGCAGGAAATAAAATTAATTTCCAAATTGTAGAATTAGAAAAGCCCTCACTGAACAGACTGCATGAGAACCTGAGATCCTTTGAAAGCTTGGAAGTGTGCCGTTTTACTGGAAGTGGTGGAGATGATTAAATAGAGTTAGTGTTAGTATGAGGGGAAGGGTTTTTAATAACTCTCTCTCTCTCACACACACACACACACAACGCCAAATTCAACAAGTCCTCAGACTCAGCTGCCTTCTCTTATAATTATTCCCTTTCATCTTTCTCTCAGACCATTAAAGAAATAATACGTGTTAGATTTGTGGTATAAAGAATATGTGTTTAGTGAGTGACACACACACACACACACACACACACACACACACACACACACACACACACACACACACACACACACACACTCACTCACTCACTCACTCACTCACACACACACTCACACATACACACACACACACACACGCACACACACACACACCCACACACACACACACACACACACACCTGGTAAGATTATTTTTCATGTTTTTGAAAGAAGTCTCTTCTGCTCACCAAGGCTGCATTTATTTGATCCAAAATACAGTAAAAACGTTCATATTGTGAAATATTATTACAATTTGAAATAACTGATTTTATGTCATGTAATAAATTGTGTAAAATGTAATTTATTCCTGTGATGAAAAGCTGAATGTTCAGCATCATTACTCCAGGAAAATGCATATGGCCTCAAAAAGCTTGTTTCTTCATTGACAGCATTTAAAATGACATTGTTCAAAAGCAACACATTTTTCTAGCATTTACTTTTGGAGGGGTCTTAAAATCATGAAATTGACTTAATTGATATTTTTCAGGATAGTTGCTAGTTAAAGTCACCAGGGAATCAAAATTTACAATATTGCATTATTTTTTATAAATGATTTATCCGTGCACATTATTATTGTTTTTAATTCATGTTTCTGGTAATCTTGAATCAGAATAACTTGCAGCTTCTCTTCTCTTCTGATGATGTGGGCGGGGCAACCTGTCACTCACATGAGATCCACCAATAGCAAACCACAACCATCCAATCAATTCCCCACAGACACAATCAAGCCCCGCCCACATTTGTTCTTGTTAGCGTTTCACTCGGATATACGTCACAAGGAGGAAAAGCCTATTGCGGCTTCTGTTTTATGCCAACTTTATGACATTGTTTAGGCTTAGGTGTTTGGCCTCTAGTGTAGTCCTTGGTCAGATGAACTACTGTCAATAGAGAAACATAATTTTTTGCCCACATAACGGTGTAGTTACAGCATGTGAGGTAACGCAGACGCTAACCAGCCAAACCCTGAACCTCTGGCATACAAAATCTCCTCTTTCTCCCTCAGATCCTCATGAATGGAGCTCTGTGAACACTATTACCCGATACACCCCCCCGTCAGCTGACCTGCTCACCATCATCACCCCGAAGAGTTTCTCCTTCATTACTCGAGCAAACGGAGCCAAACGTTAGGTAATTGTCAGTTTCATCATAGGCATGAAACTTTAAAACTGCTGCTGTATTTTGGGTTTATCACAGATTGTTCGTACCACCCTGAATCCCTTTTAGAGAAACATGTAAACACGAGTGGGCTGCATCGCCCTAAAATAAACATATTGACACACACACTCCACAGCTCAAACCCTAATCCAAACACACCTGCTCACATTCATTTCACCACACTGGCAGGTTTGGATGTCTGGATCTGATTGGTCTTGATTGGTCGGAGTCGGGTGTTTGTGGTTTTACACTTTCACAGAGCTGTTTTCCCCTAGAGGACATGCTGACTCTGCTGTTCTTGAAATCAGACAATGAGCACGACCTCACTGAACTACTCAGGTAACATGTTCATCAAACCAGACCACACAAACCAGTCATGCATTGGATGTGATGTCTCTCAGATCAAAACATGTGCTATAACACATCTTCATCACTTATAGATTACATAATATAAAGTGAAATTATATATTTTTTAATCACTGTTGTGGCGTTCATGTACGTTCAACTCGTAAACACGATCTTGCCTACACACTTTAAAAAACTACATTTCCCATGATGCAGTGCGCGCATTGCGAGAGTTCAGGGGTCAGAGAGAAGGAATGCGCGTGAAGCTTCTGCCTGCGCTAGCGTAGCGGAAATAGAAACATGCAGCAAAGTTTTTCATAAGTATCACGAGCATCCGTTTTTTATTTATTTACCGCCATCACAAACATGACCTCAAATATTACAGACGCAACGCAAGACGAGCTGATCAATTTAATATATCACCATTTAAAGGACAACGGCTACCAGAAAGCAGCACACGTGTTGAAAAAGCACGCGCCCAAGGTGCAGAAATGTTTATGCATGTGTGTGAGAGAGTGAGAGTGCATGTTCGTAAATCAAGAGACTGTTTTTTGCATGCATTTTCAACAGAGGTCAAATAAAGCTGGTGCATTACATCTGTCGAACCAAATCTGATGCATTCACCAACATATTTACTAAATAACGTATTTAGTTCAAATCAGTTCAGTCACACTGAAATCACTGCCTATCAACATAAACCGTAATGCAACTGAATGGTTAAAGCTTTATTTCTACAACATAGACATGGCTTCATGCATGTGTGCATTACAAATGACAATGAGTGGTAGAAAATAAGCATTTTAAGCTTGTGCATGTAGTAAATGCACTTTTTCCTGTGTTATACTGATAGTTAATGGTGTTAGAGTACAGATAGAAGCACTAAATAAGATTTATACTCATGCATCAGTTCACAATGATTAGAGTCAATGATCCTGTAGAGCTCAGGACTGTGATATGCACAGATATATGAATTCTCTGAATGCATGTGTTAACTGTGTCTGTCAGTTGCAGGTTGAAACTGAAGAAGTGAAAGTGTCTTTGAGTGAGATCTTTCAGAAGTGGGCAAGGTAACAGTGCATGTGTGTCTCATATTATGGGCTCTATTAAAAAGCATTTAAACTAATTTATATTTTTTCCCGAACATGATGTTTTCAGCTCAGATGTTGGAGATATTCCACCGGTGCCTTCTGGTATGTACATCAGCAGCGTCACTATCTAGTGTTTGTTCGTCAGAAGGTTCATAGGGACAAATTGTGCATTGTGCATCAGGGATTTTCAACAAGGGAGTGCAGGAGGTCTGTGGGAAAGTTTAGAGAAAAGCAGTGTAAAAAATTTATAAATTAATAAATAAAAATGATTAAACTACTGTACAACATAAATTTGATTAAATTTTTTTTTAAAGAAATAATAAATTAATAAATTATATTAAAATAACTTGTAAATAAATAAAAATTTATTCAATTAAATTAATACATTTGATTAAATTAACACTAAGTAAATAAATAAAACTTTTAAATAAAAGTAAAAAAAAAAAAAGTAGTGTAAAAATGTAAAAGATCAATTAAAAACATAAGGTAACTAAACTTTAATAACTTAATACAGTTGATTAAAATAATTTGATAAATTTTATATATATATATATATACACACACACACACACAATTATAAATAAAAATGCATCCTACAGTACTACAGTAAGTAGAAAAAATGCAATGTAATAGATATTTTACACGCGATATTACATTTTCACAGTGTTATTTGGGTCTATACAAGAAAATAAAATGTAAAGCTGTGTATATCCTGTGGATGATCATGTTTGGTGGTCCATGGGAAAGATTGAAAATCCCTGTCATCCATGAATGTTTGACAGCCTGTTTTGATAGAAATCAAGCATGTTTACCACCATTTACTGATTTCTTCTGACTATCCTGCCTTCTAGATATTAGTATAAGCACTGATAATTCAAAACCCACATCAGGGGCTCACTAATATTGAGTAACCTACAGAAACTCCTCATATCCGCAGGTGTTGAAACTCCTGAGCTCCAGAGTCCAGCAAAAAGACAGAAAGGTTCTTCAACCGGAACCAAGTCTAAGATCACAGCTCCCTCTGCTGGTAAACGAGTCGTCGCTTTTAATATCATCTTCATATTGTATAATGTGTGTTTTATCTGACGGCAAAATTTTTCTAAATGTCATAATTATTTGTTAACAAACAAGTATTCATGACTTCAATGAGCTCATTGTTTCTGCATTAAATTATTACATTGTTTAAATTAATATTTTTTTTGCTAACTGTGATTTTGTATGTACATTTCTGAAATACATAACTTAGACAGTGACCTCTGATAACAGACTCTAAATTGTAATGTGGACTCATGCATTTTCTGTGAAGCTGCTTTGAAACGATGTGCATTGTGAAAAGCGCAAAATTACAAATAAATGTGAATTGAATTGAATTGAACTATAGTTTGTTTCTGTGTGTGTGTGTGTGTGTGTACAGGACTTAATCCAAAAAAACCTGTCGGCAACATTAAAACTTCAGGAACAGCGGGAAAATCAACGGTATTTGGTTTAAACATGACCGAAATGTTTTATTCATTCACCAAAGTCTCCTGAAATATTCATCATTGATTCCACTGCACAGAAACAGAAGAAAAGTGAAACTGGGACTAAACCGAGGAAAAGAAAAAACTCCAGCTCAGAAGATGTTTTGGTTCCTCCATCGGCCGCTGATCCGGGGAATGAATCCGACTCGGACTCCAGTTTAGACGTGGATAAGTGGAGGAAACTGCTTTCTGAATTTTCAGGTGAGAAAAAACTAAATAGAAAGCATTGAAAGGCTTCAGTTTATAATGCCTTGTCCTGCCGAAGGATGAATCTCACAAACCCCAAAATCAACATGTGAATTGTTTCGTCTTATGTATAATTTGCATTAAGACAATTGAGCTCTTTTTCATAAAAAGTAAGATTTTCTAAATGTCAAAAATAACAGTAATATTGTGAAATATTAATACCATTTTAAATGCCGTTTTCTATGTGAATATATAGTAAAATGTAATTTATTCCTGTGATCAAAGCTGAATTTTCCGCATCATTACTCCAGTCTTCAGTGTCACATGATCCTTCAGAAATCATTCCAATATGATGATTTGATGCTCAAGAAACATTTATTATTATTATCAATGTTAACAATATTTTAGTGGAAACTGATACATTTTATTTCTCAGGATTCTATGATGAATATACAAAATTCAAAAGAACACCATTTATTCGAAAATATAATCTTTTGTAACATTATAAAGAGGTCAGTTATGTGATATTTATTTATTTTTTATTTTATTTATTTTTTTGGCCAAAGAGATCATAAATAGTAATTTTTCATGAACGGTTTACATAACTTTTTGTTGGCATGGTCTTAAGATGATCTGGTCAAACGTTCGTGAAAATCGGAGCAACAGCCTAGGAGGAGTTTGAAAATATACTTTTTTCCCCCAAAATTCAAAATTGCGGAAAATGTTTCATGATGGAAAATGAACTCAGGATTCAATTGAATTGTCAAGAGCCAATGAGGAAAAAGAAAAAAAAAATTCTAACCTTTATGGTTCAAAAGTTCAAAAAGCATATACATGAGTGCATCTTTGGACAGTTGGTGGCGCTAGAGGGATTGAGTTAGAGACTCCAAATTTGCTGTGACGACAGTTCAGCCTGTCCTCTATCTTTGTGCCAAATTTCATAACTTTCCCGCAAGCGATTCTATGGGCTGCCATAGACTTCCACAGCAGAAATGGAAAAATAATAAGAACGCCAATGGATACAATATTTTTTTTCATTTGTTTTGTTTTAGTTTCATCTTTATTTATTCTTACTTTAATACATTTTTAACATTATCCAACGTGTTGTCTCCTTTGTCGCGGCTTGTGAGCCGGCCATGACACTACAAACATTATAATCACTGCGATAATATTCCAATCATAGACACTTAAGCATTTGTCTGTTTAAATCCAAATTCCAAAATTCCAAAATCCAAATCCAATTTCTTGTTTTTCTGGCTGGGCAGTGTATTTCCCATTCATTTGTGATGTAAGGGTGAAATGTGCTGTGTTTTCATAAGATTCAAACAGAAATATGATCATAAAAGTTTGTCTTTTGTTACCAGACGTCGACAGAGAGAAAATGGACGTTCTTTCGATTTTGGACGAATCTTTTGGGAAGATCCCAGAAAGGACCAGGGCGAGAAGGAAGCCGAGAACAAAAAAAAAGAAAGAGGAAAACCAAGCCAAGAAGGGAAAGTCCGATACGCCAGCAAACGAAGTGACGGACAAATCCGAGGACATTTCTGTAACAACCGAAGCATCCAAGACTAGTTCAGAAAAGCCGAAAGACAAAGATGCTGAAGTTTCTAAAGTCAAGAAAAAGACTGGAAATAAGAAAAATAGTAGCGTCCCAGCATCTCTTGATGTGGTTGAGACCCCCAAAAAAACTAAATCTAAAACTACACAGGATGAGGCCGACAAAGCGGAAGAACATCATGAAACTAACGGACCTCTGAAAGGAACTAAAGAGGTTGGCGTATCAGATTCAGAAGCCATTAGGACTCCTAAAAGAGTTCATTTTGAACCATGTAATAGTTTTTCACAGCAGGTTGAGGAAAATGCCCGTAAAGATAACGGTACCTCAGAAACCAGCAGCGCTGACACTCCATCGAAAAAGACAAAAAAAAAGAAAGGCCTTTCTGAGGCCAGTGATGTTGAAACTGACAACAATCCCTCAAATATTCAAGAAGTTAAGAAAGCTTCTGTGGAAACTCACTGTGAAGAAACCAACCTTACGACGGACCAATCAGAGACAAAGAAAGTGAAAAACAAGAAGTCTAAAAGTGTTGCGGAGCCCGTTCCCAATGAAACGCCTGCTAAGAAGGGTAAAGCCAAGAAAACTGAAGTTCCTTCTGAGATTGGCCAAGAAACAACATCTGAATCCGTTAACCCCGAGTCTTCATCTAAAAAAGCCAAATGTAAGGCCAGTGAAAGCCTTTCAGAAACGCTTGAGTCTGAAACGCCATCCAAAAAATCCAAATTTAAGACCATTGAAAGCATTTCAGAAACAATTGAGTCTACAACGCCATCTAAAAAATCCAAACATAAGACCAGTGAAAGCCTTTCAGAAGCAATTGAGTCTGAAACACCATCTAAAAAAGTCAAACATAAGGCCATTGAAAGCATTTCAGAAACAATTGAGTCTGAAACACCATCTAAAAAAGCCAAAAGTAAGACCATTGAAAGCATTTCAGAAACAATTGAGTCTGAAACACCATCTAAAAAAGCCAAAAGTAAGACCATTGAAAGCATTTCAGAAACAATTGAGTCTGAAACACCATCTAAAAAAGGTAAAGCCAAAAAAACTGAAGTTCCTTCTGAGATTGACCAAGAAACAATATCTGAATCCATTAACCCCGATTCTTCATCTAAAAAAGTCAAACATAAGGCCAGTGAAAGCCTTTCAGAAAAAATTGAGTCTGAAACACCATCTAAAAAGGCTAAAGCCGTGAAAGAACCTGCTGAGGTGGAAACTAGCAATAAAAAGCCCAAAACGGTCCCGTCGGATGCTGATCTCCTTCAGCTCGACTCTGCAAACAGCTCTTTGAAAAAAAAGAAAAGCAAGATGGCTGCTGATGGCGTGGAGATCCAGCATGACGTTCCTTCAGGAACGCCTGTGAAAAGTCGTCGATCTCAAAACGACGTTGCCGATGGTTTGGGAAATGAGGAAACCTCCAGTCAAGAGCTAAACACTCTGTCCAAAAAAAAAAAAAAACACAAAATGGAGGAAGCTTGTGACGTTCCCGCCGCGCCAGAGGCCAAGAAAGACAAAGTGAAGGGCAAAAACAAGAAGGGTGAAAATGCAGATGCTCTTCAACCTCCTCCACCACCAGAAGAAGAAGAAGAAGAAGAAGAAGAAGCTGCAATGAGCCTGAAGAAAAGAAGTGAGTAATTAAAAAATATGCATGTGTTGACATGGCTTTTTTTTACGGCATCCTTCAAATTCTTCTTCAATGTTCCCTCTCACGCTGAAATGATGTACAGAGAAGAAGAAGAGAGGAGAAGAAGCAGAGGGAATCGTCCCTGTATCTGCTCCAGTTGAGGAGCTGGTCGTGCAGAAGAAGGTAAAACTGCTGGATTGATGGTTGGTTTCGTAAATTGCGTGTTCAGAATGATGCTGTTTTTAAAAGAAAATGCTGTTCTTCATCAACAAAAACTAACAGAAAATATCTATAAAGCCTACCGTATCATATTTGATACACACATTTGAAAATCCTGTTGAACACAATCTACTACATGCCTTCAGTCGTCTGATTAAACGTACAGTATGGGATTTTTTTCTCCACTAGGGGTCGCTAACCTATTTACAATAACAAAGGCGTAGTTTGATGACGCAACATTTGCTAAGAATTATGGATCTTGTCGTCAACGTCAAGCTGACTGATCTAATAATGTTTATGGATGACTGAATACATCGATGTTTTTATCATGACTGTGATATAAAGCAGTTCGGGATTGCTAAGAGACAGCTATCAGCTCCACACGCGACGCGAGTCCCGCGGATATAAAAGGAATATGGACATTTCATTCTACCGAACTACACGCAGAATTACTACTCACAGGTCAGTTTATTAGACAAATTAAACTTGTGAGGTAACGCAGCGCTGTTTCACTTGGTCTAACATTACACTAGCACACTAAACTGCATTTGAATGTGTTGAAATGTATGTGTTAGTTTGTCTGTATGAGACTAACGTTAGCAGTAACGTTAAGCTAGATCAACATTAGAATAACATACAGATCATATTCTAACATTTTATCATTGTTGAACTATATAACATTGATTAGTTTTATGTAAATGTGCTCACCTGTTTAATAAAGTACATGTAGGAGCGGTCGAAGTCTCGGACGTGGAGATCTCGTTTATATACTGTCTATGGGAGCTCTCGGCATCTCGAAAACACCGCGCTGATATTGATTCTCGTTTTAGTTCTCCTTTTTTATCCAAAGTCTGCTTGTCATGGTCCATAATGTTTGAACGAAACAACAACAGCGTGCAGATAGACATTGCGAACTACAGTGGTCCACGTCTGTCGTCTTGGTTACTATCAGAGGGCTCTGGTTCATAGCTCTGGTTACCATGGCAGCACGAGCGGAAACCAGGGACAACGCGGATATGACGCCATTGACTGCGACAAAACGGAAATAAAGAAACGTGCCGTGTCTTCGAATTAAATTAAAATTTCTCCTGGTTTGAAAGTTGTTGGAAACAGTCGGGATAATGCAAGTACACAACTAAAAAATATATATAACATAGATATAGTGATTTTTGCTATTTTTAAAGCAAAAAAGTTACATATTGTGCCTTTAAGCGAAATCAAGGAGTTTATGGGGCTGTTTACACCTGGCCACTTCAAGCGTTTTCTCAAATCGGATAGATATCCAATCGTGAAAAGACCCAGTTGCATAAACATAGCCATTATGTTAAGACTGTGTCTTAAGAACTAGTATGATCAACTAGAAGTTAGTTAGGGGTAATCAGTCGTGCTGTTCGGTGTCAAATTAGACCAATCTACGTTTTTATGTTACTGACTTTAAAAAGTTATTAACAGTTTTAAAGAATAAAATTGGATGACTAACTTGTAAGACTAGTCTTAACAGTTTATGCAACTGGCCACAGTGGGCCGGTTTCACAAAGCTATTTTAGACCGGTCTATAGTGTTAGACAAGTCTAAAGTTTGCTCATAGACTAGTCTAATTTAAGTTAGACTGTTTCACAAAAATAAAGACTGACTTAATTTAGACCAAAAACATTAGACACCTTGCTCTAACTGAGGTCTAAGACTCTGTTACCTTGGCAACCAGCAGTAACAATCAGTTACATTACAGACAGCCGAAAGAAAAGGGAAATGCTCATAATTTAAACATTTCTTCTTGTTACTACATTCTCCGCTAAATTTCCCAAGTAAAATGTCCTTGTATCTGTTATACTCCTCCAACAAACACATATTTTCCGCTGGGGTAAACTGCACTGAGCGGCTGAATGCGCTTACTCGATCCGCCATGTTTTTTGTTTTGAAAAGTGTCTTATTTTACCCAGAATGCATTGCAGTGTAGTCCTACTTAAGATAGTCAGAGTCTTCAGTGCTTTGTGCAACGGTCTGATTTAGATGTCTATCTGAAGTCTGACTATCGACTGTATATCTAAAGTCTATCTTTGTGAAACCGGCCACAGGTGTAAATCCTCCGAAACGCATTCGAGATGGATTTGAATCCGATCGCTCAAACCACTTCAGGAGGAGGCCTGGGCCGCATTCCAGACGAAACTGGACAAGTGTAAATGCATCTGGTTGTTGAAACCACATTTGTAAATTGTACTCCTCCCAAAAATGCTAAAAATAAACGTGTGAGAGCGTGTTATAGGCTATATGTAATGTTATAGCCAGATATGACGACGCTACTGCATAAATCAAATGTTATTAAATAACAGTAGTCATAAATATATTTCCAGTACGTCCCATCAGAGCAATCACTCATAGGCAGACTCCGACAGCTGGTTGAACTGGTTCATTCGGTTCTTTCTGAGTCGGATGTGATACTTCGGCTGTGCGTTTTGCGTCATCAACCCCGAACTAAAGTTCAATTAGTGAACCAGCTCCTATACTTCCTATAAGCTGACTCACAAGAACGATTCGTTCAAGAACCGAACATCACTAGATCACATGACTCGGGCTGCAACAAGTGCTGTTCTCAGCAATGTTTTGCTGACCTTTAAAGATGGCGCGGAAAGCAAAAGCTTGTATTATCATGTATTATCAGATTATAACGTCTACCTTGGGTTGTGTCAGCAAGTGAATGCAGATATCGGATATGGGTCACTTTTAAAACATGCAAAAGCTGGTTGTCATAATAGCAAACTAAATAATAGCAAATACTTTAGATATACAGTCAGATATACAATATATTAGTCAGATTTTTATTTTTTTAAATGGAACAATTTTGGAACCTTTAGACAAAATCTAAACAAAAGTGTGCATGTGTGTTTTTATAAAGTTTCATATTTGATACATCAGGCTTTTATGGCTCATATGATGTATATGTCGTCAAAAAAATCAGATATAGTCAAAGAAATTGGAGTTTGGCCGTGGAAATGCACCCTTTATCCACATAAATATCAGTTTGGGCCTCTGAATAAAATTGAGCTGTTTTTCCTCATCGAGTTTGAGCTCCATATATCATATGAGACATAAAAGCCTGATGTATAAAATATGAAACTAAATAAAAAACACATTTTTGGTTAGATTTTGTCTAAAGGTTCTAAAATTGTTCCATTTAAATAAATAAAAAATCGGACTAATATACTGTATATCTGACTGTATATCTAAAGTATTTGCTATTATTTAGTATTTAATTATGCCTCTTCTATGATTCTGCAATTGACATTCTGTTATAAAACTCCCTCAGATTGATTGAGTTCTGTGAGTAAATGACTTTTACCCCTCTTTTATTGTCCAGAAAAAGAAGAAAGAGAAAGCTTTGCTCATGGACTCAACCGCACATAATGTTCAAGACATCAGTTCTCAGTCTCACTGAGGAGAAACTTCTGACATAATGACTTGATCTCAGTGCATGCTCCGTCCCGACTGTGAGGATCGTGTGTGTTCATGTGTGTGTGTGTGCAAGTCAGTGTTTGTATGTTTTATATTTTTATGGAGGTGAATTTTGAGAAATATTTAGTGTTCTCTTTTTTGCTGTTGTTTTGTTTTTCTATTTTTGATAACTGGACTTTGTGATAAAGAAGAATTTTATGTCTTTTGTATTCTTTTAAATGTGTTTTTAAAAAACAAATCATGAGAGCCATGAAAAAAACGAATCATGCCGTTTTATTTTCATTTTGGTCATGTGACAAGTTGTCGTCATTCTTTCTTTTTTTTTAAAGGTACATTTAAAAAGTAATAAGTACAATTGTTTAGGATGAACCAGTAAATTCTATAAATGTCATTTTGTGTTAATATTTGTGTCGGGAAAAAATGTATTTGTCTAATTTTTTTTTTTTTTAGGTGCAAAATACAGATGATTTTATTTATATTTGTCTCTCCTCATTCTTCACACTGACAGATGTACATATGTATTCATATTTCATATTTAAAGTTTGGCTGGGACATATCGAAGGGTTTTTAAAGAGACATACATGTATATCAACATATTTTCTCCTTTTTACCCAGAAGATAATTTCAGTAATTAAGTAATTTTATTTCTGCTAAATGTTTATTACATAACTTATCAGTTCACTAGAATATGAATGACCTCAACTGTCACCGTCCTAAGTTTACTTCACTTTATTACAATTAAATCCTAATCTTATCATGACAAACTATATATCGTTGGAAAGGTACTGTTAGCACTGTTTCTTGTTACAAATTATGTAGGAACAGAAATGGATGAATTTATGACAATAGTGCACCTCAAAAAATCTCCATCATAACAGGAGCTCTGAACTTTGTCACAAAAAGTCGACGCACACACTTTTAATAATTGAAACTTTGGTTTTCATGCTAAAAGTTCATAATAAAACTATAAAAATAATCTAGTATTTGTCAATAAAAAATTATAAAATAATATCCTCTAAAAAGTATTATATATTATCCTCTAAAATATAATATAATCTTTTTTTACGTCACATATTTTATTAGTTAGCATAAATTAGGTATCATTTGAAAGCTTACGAACGTTTTGAACGTTTTTTTTCACGAAAACCGTGAAACGTTTTTTTTTGTGATATCAACTTCAAATTTGGAACACAACTTGGTTAGATATATGGCTTTGATTTTATAGTAATTTTATAGTAACAAATATTTTGTAAAATATATATTTTATATAAAAGAAAAAATATTAAGCACATTATATTTGATTTACTGTCAATTTAAACTTCCATAACTTTTTCATATACTTCATTTTTTGAAGTGCTTTCACTTCAGCAATAATCTGCTGCGTGTTTTCTTTAAACTTAAGGTCTATATTCCAAAGCATTCTTGAATTACAACCATTTAAGTCTGAATAGTGCATTTTAATGTCTATTCTTAAAAGGGGGTGACAGAAATAGACAGAAAAAGTGGGGGGTTAATAGACACGGACTAAAATACAAAAACCTCACATTTTAAATTGAGTTTTAAGGCAATAAAACTTAAATTGTTTTAAGGCAATAACCTTTTTTTCATGCACTGGTAATTTTTGAAATTTTGGGCTATTTTGCTTCTCTAAAACATCTGAAATACACAAACTTTATTTTATTAAAGTTTATTTGATTAAAATCTCTTAATAGTTTCCAGCTTTCTGTTCAGGAGATGTATACTAATTAGTGCATATTTAATTGTAGAATGTCTCATTTGTATAATTAAAACAAAACATTAAAGAAAATGTGTAATACAAAGCAATTGTCAAGGTGTACTGTGATTAATCAACTGGGAAAGTATGGTGATATATGTTAGTTAAATCCTTTTCTATTTTCTTGCCTTAATATGCATACGTTTTTAGGTGGATTTTCCCAATTTACTGTAATGACAAACCCCCGGTTTCACAGACCAGGCTTAAACCCAGTCCCAGACTAAAATGCATGTTTGAGATCATTTTTACTAAAAAAGCAACTTGCACTGACATATCTAAAAATATGTCAGTGCCATTGTTTTGTCTCAAGATGCACACCAGTATTATTATTATTTTTTAATAACAGCTACTTAAAAGTCCTGAATTGAACTAAGGCCTAATCCTGGCTGAATCTAAGCCCTGTCTGTGAAACCAGGCCTATATGTTTTTCAAGATTAAAATCGCGACCCGACGAGGATGGGATTCGAACCCACGCGTGCAGAGCACAATGGATTAGCAGTCCATCGCCTTAACCACTCGGCCACCTCGTCACGGCTGGCGTGATCTTCCTGAACAGGTGGACCTGGAGATTTCAGAAATAACCTCAACTCGGTTTATTGTTACAAAATCTGGGTTGATCAGGTGAGTGAGGACGTCCAATCACATTCACGTTTCTGTATCTGTGCGCTCGCTCCCTTCCCGTCCCGTTACTGTAATGTCCACTAGGGGGCGCCGCAGCCTTCCTTGCAAAGGAAGCTTCCTTCCCTGTTCTGTATAATGTTCAATGTCAGGGAAAAAGTGTTAAAATAGAGAGAGATTGATGACGAAAGTCAGAAGAGGGAAATATGTCAACTTTACCGTCACTCACTCTCACACCCGCTATAATAGAAACACACTCACAGCAGCGTTTACAAGTTTTCTTGTAATTTGATGCAAAGTTACAAATCTATAGTGTTATAAATGTACATAAACTTTTATATTTTAAATGAAAATATAAAAACGTTGCATGATTACTGGTGCTGATGACCGTTAAAACCATAGGTTAGAAGAATTTTTATTTTTTTCCCACAAATTTTATTAACATTTTGTCAAAGTACAATTTTAACAAGTATACGAAATCGAATCAATATACAGCTTCATATATCTGATCTTAACAAGGTGAACAAAATAAGAGACAGGAAAAGATCCGAAATAAAATAGAAATAAAATAACAAAACACATAGATACATAAATGAAAAACACTTAGGGGTCTGCTTATGCATTAAAGTTAAAATAATTTGATTGTTTTGTTTAATTGTTGTTAATTTTCAATGCTGTTCCAATATTTTTTAAGGTCTGTAATTTTGAAATTGTAAAAGGAGGGTTTGCTTCTTTGCCAAATCATTTTGTGCAGATAATATTTAGCTAAAATAATAATTAAGTTAATTACATATTTTTCATTGGCTGATAAATATGGCTCAGTGACTATAAGAAGTATTTCAAATTTGCTTAGAGAAATATTATTTTTTATCTTTTGGGAAATAAATCTTTGTAAATGGGACCAAAAGGAAGCTAAAGGGGACAATCAACAAAAACATGCTCAATGGTTTCTCCTTCACAGCCACAGAACACGACTGTCACAGATAGAGAAGTATCTGTGTGTATGCTCTGCGCTAAAGAAACAAGACTAACAGGAATAGACTCAATCACCATTTCGAATTCTTCTTGAGATGTATCAATCAATACCATATTTTTCCATGAAGTGCTCATAAGAATAAAATTCATTTTTTGTATTTAGCAGATTGTTTACTGTATTCAGATTACTTATAAACCAATTATTCAGAAAGAGTGTTTTGTTTTTGTGTAGTATATATGCATTGTTCCAAAGAATACAGTTGTGAGGGGAGAAATTGTGTTTAAAGATAAGATTCCAACATAACAAGGTTTGTTTATGAAAATTGCTTAATTTCACAGGGAGTTTTCCTACCAAAAAAGGACATATCAATAGAAAGTTAAGACCGCCAATAGTTTCAAATAAGATGTTTGGAATAATATTCCACATACTATCTGGACATTTGAGGAATCTTTTAATCCAGTTGATTTTTATAATTTGGTTAAATGAAGTAAATGTCAGTACATTCAGATCACCTTCAAGCCAGAGGGTTTGAGAGAACAGACCTTTTAACCTCGTCAGGCTTATTCTTCCATATAAATTTGAAGAGAATTTGATCAAATTGGGAACAAGTGGATTTAGGTTAGAAGAATCACGTTAATCCAGTCAGTGAAAAAGGTCCAATAATATCATTCCGCGATATCGTTTGTGTGACGCGGTCCGCACTTGAGAAATAATATCTCAGTTCCTCAGGTGATGCGTGCCACGGTTTAATCGACTGTGTGTGTGACACCAATTAGCTCAGGATCAAAAGATGACAATATCACAGAATGTGTTGTATGATGTGAAAAGTAACGAGAAATTATTTACCAATTAAATTAAAATAAAACCCAACGAAGGTTCATTCAGAACTGGAGGAAAAGTAGTTCTTCAACACTGATTAAGCCAGAAAGAGAATTGCTTAGAAACTATTATTCACAAAAAGTATATAACCTATTAGTACTGTTTAGTCAGATGTTTCCTTTCTACAAAGCTTTACTTAGAAATGTACTATGGTAGTCATAGTTTACGCCAAATAGGGCTATTTAAATAATAAGAAAACACCCCAAAATTGCAATAATCCCATTAAATTTATGTGTCAATACCTAAAACAACTGCTTTCAGAAACTTTTCTTGGAAAAACTTAATAATCAGCTACAACTAAGACTTCCACATTCGGTTGCTTCTGTAAATGTTTCATTCGATTTAAAATAGATATTTCATAATATCTGTATTTTCCAATGTTGGAGTTATTTTTAGCCAAAAAGCACAAATTTACGGTTTTGTAAGTGTGGGTTTCAGATAAAAACAAAATATTGTTGGTCCTGTGCGAAGAAAAATGAAGAACCTCTGCTTTAAATTGTTTCCAGTGATAATGTAACTAAATATGAAGTAAATATGAAGACTTTTTGTAGTGCTTTTCATGGGGTAAAAATAGGAATTTACAAAACCCTACACACAACATCCTTTCTTTCTCTTCTTACATCATTCCTATGACTCAAACCCTCATCATTACTCATGAACGTTCTCTCAGTCTCTCTCTTTCTAAGCTCCTCCCTGAACTCTTCTCAGTTATATGAGACCTGACAGCATCCCAGCATCACATTCAGTCAGCGTGTGTCTAACTTGAGCTCCAGTGATGAAGGTTGTGCCGTTCCTCCTCTTCCTCACAGCGTGTCTGAAGTCTTCCAGTGTCCTGGCGAAGACTCTGGACTTCTTCATCGCAGCAGTGGAAACCAAGTGGGAATATGTGTTTACAGACACAACAGATCCTTCTGCAAACCAGAGGTGGGCACTTTTACAATAACAATTACATGCACTAGTTTTATCATAAACCATGCATCTTTTATGAACATTTTTACACGGTGTTCTCAAAAACACAACTGTGGTGTTTTATCAGAGAGTAAACTGGAATGTGACCATAAAGCATAATGTCAGTATTATAAGGAAGCAGCTTTGAAGAAAGCGTTTTATCTTTTCATTAGTTGACATGGACTCAGTCCAGCAACATTCAAAGGCAAAAGACTTTGAGGACTGTCCAAAATTCAATTACGCTCCCAGTTAAACAGAGCATAACCAAAGTGAACAAAGTCTCTAATTATAAGTTAATAGCTTGATTGATCGTTTGAAGCCTACTTTTTGATTCCAGTTATTTATATTTGATATATTCTAGTAGTGATTTTCAATCATGAATAGTGCATGCGGTCAGAACAAACATCTTTGATTTGGTGTTTGTAGAACAGAGTGTGATAACAGTTCATTAGTGTGAAACCGCAGCGGATCATTTGCTGAATATGCATATTTCTTGCAATAGATAATCCTTTATGAGGCATAGAACATTCTGTTACTAGAAGTCAACACTGAAATATTAAAAGACCATATCTGGTGTAATTACATTAGTTTAGTTAAGCTTAGTTAAGGTTAGTTTATTTATTTATTTGAAAAGGGACCATGTACAATTTTTAACATAAATGTTTCCATTTCATGCATTTTGTACCAGATTTACCCAAAGGCTGATTTTCATCCGCATTCCCTTGGCAGGTCATCACTAACATAAATGATAAAATAACACAAACTGTTCCTACGTACGATAAAACATACATGCATGAACACACACACACACACACACACACACACACACACACACACACACACACACACACACACACACACACACACATTCTTGTACATCTATCTTTATGAGGACTTTCATGACACAATGCAATCTCTATCCGCTTACTCTAACCTTACCCATCACAACTAAGTGCCTAACCCTTACCCACACACACACACACGCACGCACGCACGCACGCACACACGCGCACACACACGCACACACACATTCTTGTACATCTATCTTTATGAGGACTTTCATTGACACAATGCAATCTCTATCCGCTTACTCTAACCTTACCCATCACAACTAAGTGCCTAACCCTTACCCACACACACACACACACACACACACAAGCACGCACGCACATCCTATCAGGGCCAAACATTTTTTCTTATTTAGGATTTATTAATAATCAATTAAACTGCAATGTTAATGTGTACAGAGTTAATTTAAAAAAGAATAGCTTCAATTTAAAAACACCTATAGATGTAAATAGATGTAAAATGTCACAACTCAAAATTATGTTTCTCTAAGATCCTACAATGATGATAATGGTTTGGTTTTTCAATTAATATACAGAATAAATAATAAGGGACCTAGCACTGAACCTTGGGGTACACCCATTATATAATGTAATTTACACCTTTAATTTTTACACATTGTTCTCTATATTTGATAAATCTGAGGATATCCCTGCTAAAGCTGAAACTTAAGACAGTTTAGAGGGAAGAACTTTGTGATTAACCGTATCAAATCTAAAAACACAGCACCAACTAATCCTCCTTTGCCAAGTCTAGATTTAATTTGCTCTATTAAATGTAAAGTAGCTGTTTCAGTGAAATAATTTACTCTGAAACCAAACTGTATACATTTAGCACTGCATTACAAAATTACTCCTTGCGTGCATTTTATTGTGTTGTGTTGTATTGCATTGTATTGTGTTGTATTGCACTGAATTGTGGATGGCTAGTTACAGTTTATTCATTTTTAACAGGAAATTTGCATCTGGTGTCCAGAAATACACCAAGGCTGTATATACAGAATACACCGATTCCACTTTTACAACACCAAAGTCAAAACCTCCATGGGCTGGTCAGTATAAACCCTTGCTTCTCATGAAAAACATGTTTCGAATTAACTTGGACAGAATGTTAATTTGTTTCTGTTCCAGGTATTCAAGGCCCGACCATCAGGACAGTGGTGAACGACAGGGTTGTGGTGCACTTCAAAAACTTCGCCTCACAGCCTTTCAGTGTTTCTCCCATCGGCGTTCCGTACTGGAAACAATCGGAAGGTAAATCTAAATGAATGTGCATTCATCTTCTTGGATTTCTATAGACATTTGCAGACACTTTTATCCAGAGCAACTTACAATTGAGGAATACAACAAGCGATTCATCTTAAAGAGGGAATAAACGTGAGAAGTGCTAGTGCTAGCCATCGTTCATAATAGTGCAAGCTAGAACAGGGACGGATTATAGGGATACTTCGCCGATTAGCATTAAGCTTTGTATCAGTAGAAACCCGGTAGTATTTTCGAATGGCCGTGTTTCCCTCCCTCATGTCCCCCTGAGACGAGAGATTTCTGTATTGTGTGTCTGGAAAATAACATCAGATGACACAAAAATCGTCATTTATCATCATCAGAGGCTTTTCTGTCCAGAGGCGAGAGACTCCAGCCAGTAGGGGGCGCTCGTCCCGCATGTGTTCAACCCGCCCATAGGGGGATCTCACGATAAAGCGCCGTCTTTTCAGTTTCGAGTCGACTAGTAGACTAGCTGTATCATTTCTCCCGATACTGCCCTCTGTAACCGGGAGGCGTGGCTTGGGCGTGGCCTCGTAGAGCAGTGAAGCAAGTGCATTCTGGGAGTTGTAGTCTTTCATCCACATGAGCCAGAAATACATTTTCTGGCTTTTCTCAGTCTAGAAGGTACTCTGACTACGTCAGACTTCGTACTTCCGCTCAATTTCAGTTCGCTTCTGTACTCAGTCTGAGATAGCGACCTATCTTAGCATTTTCCTCTGGCCTCAAAACAGCCGGCCAATCAACGAACAGAGGGCGGGCTGAGAGCCGTGACGTAGACGTTGATTGTACCGTGGATGCGTAGATTTACTTCACATAATCTGCAAAAGTTGTTCACAGCCATGTTCACTCCGGTATTTCGCTCGATGGTTTTGTTTTCGCATCATACATGTGTTTACAGTGGAAGTTCGCTGAACCGGCGCATAACACACGTCATAACCAAACGTTATGTGATTGGCTTACGGGTAACCAATGATTTTAAACTTCAGACAAGCGCCCCCCCGCGAGAAAGAAAACGCTTTTCAATGATGCCCTTCCAGACTCTGTCTACGAAGCAAAGCGAAGTAACAGAATTTGGTATTACCAGGCTAACTAGAAGGCACCAACTTCTAAAATAATTTCACATTTCTGCTACATAAATGACCCAATTTAAAGACACATTCATCTTTCCAGTGTTGAAAAATCCCTTTAAGTATCATCTTACTAAAACATTATTGGACATATAGTGAGAATTGGTATTTATATGCATTTTAGTTTATTTTAGTAGTCTGCTATACTGTTATGAAGATCTCATTGATTTACATTACAAGCATCAGAATTTATTCTTACTTTTTTGAAATATCCCTTTAAGGAAGGAATAGTTAAAAAGCATAAAGGAGGATAATTCATTCCAGACTGCGCAATTAACTTTTACAGCATCGGGAAAATAGTGCCTGGAATGAATTCACAGCATCATTACAGATTCCATTTGGAATTCTGGAATTTGTTTTGTAACACTGGAGATACTAATAAATTCCAGGAGTGCTTAAAGATCATGTGATTTCCCTTTTGACAGTTGCAGAAATATGGTAAGTCTGGGCTTACCCGGGAAAATGAAAGCAAAATGAAAGCAAAATGAAACAATATCCTGACTGGTTTAAAAACCCATAGTGTGTAAAGATAAACCTCAACATCCTTCTGCTTTTCAGGCGCGGGGTACGAGGACTCCAGCTCTGTTCAGGAGAGAGCGGATGATGCAGTGCCTCCTGGCGGATACTATAAGTACGTGTGGGACATTTCCCCCAACTCCGGACCAACCACATCAGACCCGGAGTGCCTCACCTACATTTACTCATCGCAGGTCGACATCGTGCGAGACTTCAACAGCGGACTCGTCGGGGCTCTGCTGATCTGTAAAACAGGTGTGATTATGTTCCGTTTGTATGTGTCAAACATACCAATTTAGAAGTAAAATATCAGTTTAAATGCTTTTTTTTAACAGGTTCCTTCAATTCAATTCAATTCACATTTATTTGTATAGCGATTTCACAATGCACATCGTTTCAAAGCAGCTTTACAGAAAATACATGAGTCCATATTACAATTTAGAGAACGATCTGTTATCAGAGGTTATGTATTTCAGAAATGTACATTTACAAAATCACAGTTAGCTAAAAATGTATTAATTTAAACAATGTAATAATTAAAGGCTGAAACAATGAGCTCATTGAAGTAATGAATATTTGTTTGTTAACAAATGATTATGACGTTCTCTGTTGGGATGTGTCAAACATATCTATTTTTTTTAATAGTAAAATATCAGTTTAAAGGGGTCCTATTATGCTTTTTTACATGTTCAGCTTTCTTTAGTGTGAAAAAGCTCTGCAAAGTCACTCCAAAGTTTCTGAACTCCCTGAAACGCCTCCATTGTAGTCTTGAGTTTCTTCCGGGAACGAACACGCCACAATATTCCTCATTATAATAATTAATGCGCAGAATAAAGGGGCGGGGCCTGGTTGAGTTAGTTAGTAGTGTGTTAAACTGGCGGTTATGGTAAGGGGCGGGACATTTCCCAAACACACTCGAAGCGCTCGACCAATCACAACACACTGATCCAGCCGACCAATCAGAGCCCAGTGTGCTTTTCAGAAGGAGGGGCTTCATAGAGACAGGAACTAAACAGAGCGTTACGACAGACTGGGAAGAGACTTAAAAGGGCATAATAGGTCCTCTTTAACCACTGAGGATTTGTACTGAATGAGACTGCTGGTAAATACGTGACATGTCCTGTAACATTTGACACTTTCAGAGGCCCTGACGGAGGAGAGACAGCGGAAGGCAAAAGAGTTTATTTTGTTTCTCGCTGTCTTCGATGAGAGTAAGAGCTGGTACCAGGAAGTGGGCAGAGCAGACAAACTGAAGAAAACACCCAGTCCAACCCAGTACCACACCATCAATGGATACATCAACTCTACATTACCAGGTGCCAAATTACTTCTTACACTACTGGTCAAAAGTTTGGAATAATTAAGTTTTTTTTTGTATGTTTTTGAAAGAAGACTAAAAAAACTAATATTGTGAAATATATTTACAATTTTCTATGTGAATATATAGTAAAGTGTAATTTATTCCTGTGATCAAAGCTGAATTTTCAGCATCATTACTCCAGTCTTCAGTGTCACATGATCCTTCAGAAATCATTCTAATATGATGATTTGATGCTCAAGAAAAAAATATCTGATTATTAGCAATGTTGAAAACAGTTGTGTTGCTTAATTCTTGCGGACACTCAAAATTGTGAGGTAAATAAGTTTTTTTTTTTAAATGAAATTAAATAATTGTATTCAGCAAAGATGCATTCAGTTCATCAAAAGTGACAGTAGGGCAGATTTTTATAATGTTACAAAATATTTCTTTTGAACTTTCTTTACATCAAAGAATGCTGAAAAAGTGCAGTATCCATAAAAACCGTAAGCAGCAGAAACAGTTTACAATATTTGTAATAATAAGAACCATTATTAATAAATGAGCATCAATAAATGAGCACTATATTAGAATGATTTCTGAAGGATCATGTGACACTGAAAGACTGGAGTAATGATGCTGAAAATTCAGCTTTGATCACAGAATAAATTACACTTTACTATATATTCACATAGAAAACATTTCTTTTCATTTTTACGCATTCTTATTTTTGTTACTGGGGTGAACAAATTCTTAACAGGATTGATAATATTTAACTGTTTTGAGTTGACATATGTTATACTTTACATGTTGTAATTCTCAAACGTATTCTGCATCTCTGCTCGTGTTTCATCAGGTTTAACCGTGTGCCAGAAGAGCCCGCCGGTGTCCTGGCATCTTATTGGTCTCGGCTCCACCCCAGAGATCCACAGCATCCAGTTTGAAGGACACACCCTAAAGGTGTTCGACCACAAGCGAGTAACCGTAGAGATGACCCCCATGACCTTCACTACGGCCCTGATGAAGCCGTCCGCTATCGGAAAGTTTCTGATCTCTTGCCAGATCCACTCTCATCAGACAGGTAAGACTCTTTCAATAACATGATCATCATATTATAATGATTTCTGAAGGATCATGTGACACTGAAGACTGGAGTAATGATGCTGAGAGTTCAGCTTTGATCACAGGAATAAATTACACTTTACTATATATTCACATAGAAACAAATTATTTTGAATTGTAATAATTTTTCACAATTTTACTGATCTTACTGTATTTTTGATCAAATTAATGCAGCCTTGGTGAGCAGAAGAGACTTCTTTGAAAAGCATTAAGAAATCTTAATCTAACGGTATAGTGTATAGTGTAAGTTTTGCAACATGTTCTGCTAGAGAGAGCTTCAAAAGTTAAAAGACAATAAAAGAGATCAAGTAAACTACATCTTAGTGATTATGCACAAAAAGCTTCATTAGGAATAGGAAGCATGCTGTGTTATCGTTACTGGTGAGACATGAGACGTCTTCAGAAGAATAAAAGATCATACTTGTGGCCAATTACGTTATACATTGTCTCTTTTTAAATTGGATGTTTTAAGTAAAATAGTGCAATTTGATGTTTCATAATTCCCTGAAACGCCTCCATTGTAGTCTTGAGTTTCTTCCGGAAAACGAACACGTCACAATATTCCTCATTTAAATAATTCATGCGCAGAATAAAGGGGCGGGGCCTGGTTGAGTTAGTTAGTAGTGTGTTAAACTGGCGGTTATGGTAAGGGGCGGGACATTTCCCAAACACACTCGAAGCGCTCGACCAATCACAACACGCTGATCCATCCGACCAATCAGAGCACAGTGTGCTTTTCAGAAGGAGGGGCTTCATAGAGACAGGAAGTAAACAGAGCGTTACTGACAGACTGGGAAGAGAGGAGCCGCAACAATGGAGAATATGAGGAAAATAATCAACATTCAAGCAGGAAAACCTGTTCTAGTAGAGCCTGAAACAACATCAAGACTTTGTTTTAATGTTTCTCTAATGTTCAATTTAATCCTCCTCTCCAGCTGGTATGAATGCATTCTTCACTGTTGAGAACTGCCCTGAACCTTTGGCGGTCCCAAACCCAGACAAACGATATGTCGTACATTCTGATGAGAATGAGCCGGAGGAGGATGAAGACAACATGTTCTCCATAGTGTTCAAGCAAGGAGGCCCTGTATCCGTGCTTCGCTCGAGCGCCAAGGGAAGACCTAAAGTGTGGGTCCATTACATCGCTGCGGAGGAGATAGACTGGGACTATTCATCTAAAAGCGGCGATCGGTACGACTGTGAGCATGTCCTGAGACGAATGAATGTGAAACTCATTGAAACTAATGATGATTTGCATGTTTCAGGCCTTCAAAGTCATCAGCAGCAGAATCTGAGTGGTTCAGAAAAGGTCCTCAGCGCTTGGGTGCGGTTTATAAGAAGGTGGCTTTCGTCGAGTACACAGACAAGACCTTCACTGAGAAGAAAACCACCGGCAAAATGCTGATGGGTCCAGAGCTCAGAGGGGAAGTGGGAGATAAGTTTCAGGTACGAAATGTAGATTTAAAGAGATACAGACAGATAAAGACAATCACAACTACTGCGATTTGATGATCGCACTAAAGCCCTATTCGGACGGGATTAACTTTACCAGGGTAGATGGAGTAATGTAATTTTACCACAGGACTTCTGTAATATTAATGGCCAATTCGCACGGGATAAGATATCTCTAAAAGATAACGCTAACGCTAAAAGATGTTTCGTGCCTCTAACAAGTGCTGTCGATCTTCTCTCTGATCTGATGGTGTGTGTGAAACACTCGAGTTTTGCCACAGACTCGTCCCAGCGTCTAGAACGCAACTGATGCTTTTTCAAGCATCTCCATACTTGGAAAACGTGGAAAACTACTTTTAAACAGGAAATATTTACGCTCATATTTACAGCGGGTCTATTCGCACGGGATTAGTGTCACCTGAGGTCATTTTTCCGGACCTTTTTACTGAAGGTAAAAGTCGTCGTAATCTTTACTGACATTGTCCGTCATGATCACTGAGATGCACATTCAGACGGGACTAAAATCAGAGAAGATCTGGTAATTATTACTCTACCCCTCCTCTCCATGTTAAACTAGTCCCGTCCGAATAGGGCCATATCACAATCTCACAACCATGCATCATTAATATTAATTCATTAAAAAAGGTTATTACATGGTTTTGTGGAATACTTGATTCTGATTGGTCAATCGCGCCCCGATAACAACCGCTGAAAGCAGATAACGCAGGCTCATCCGGGTCACTGAAGCAGCGCTTTACACTCGCTAGGAACGTTTTTTCATCGTGGAAGTTTTGCGTTTGGTGAGCTAATAAATTATTAAAACTCAGTCGAATTAATATTTTGTGAACAGTTATTTAATTATGCCATCCCGTATCATGGACTCGCTCTCTCTTGTTTCATACAAACGTTACTGCCATTTTGCGACGATTGTTTTGTACACTTTTGGATTACAAGATAACAAACAGGTACAATTTTAAAACAGTTTCATCTCAAATCAATATCTCTAATCTCCATAATTATTAATGTGGCGAAATGCTGTGTAATAAGTGTTATATGACTGTATACCGTATCTCTTAAATGTCCGTCTAGTTTAAACTTGCTCTCTCCGTGGAAGTTTTGACCTAATATTTCGACTCAGATCAATATTTCGTGTTTAATTATTTACTTATGTGGCATATAACTGTGTAATAAGCGGGATAATGTACATCCAAGCCGGTTGTTATCTCAGAATAAACCCCCTTCGGGTTGGGGTCCTGATCACCCTGTCAGTGTTTATTCTGAGATAACAACCGGCTGGATGTACATTATCCTTTACTTACGGGCAACTGGCGAGTAACACCGTTTCAATCCGTGCATGAAATAAATGTATTAGAAAACATACAAAAATTATTTAGTAAGTATTTATTAATCATAAAGTAACCAGAGTGGGCAATTCTTTTCAGGTGGGAAAATACAAAAATCCTTATAAATATGAAAAAATGGTTTCCCATAAATGTTGTCATGACAGTAGAGCATGGCACTAGCAATGCAAGGTCATGGGTTCGATTCCCAGGGAAAGCAAGAAAAATGAAATGTAAGTCACTATGGGTATAAGCGTCTGCCAAATGCATAAATGTAAATCTCTTCACCTTTATGTTGTTCCAAACCTGTATTTCTTTCATGGAGCACAAAAAGAGAAAGAGTATGTTGGTTTCTCTTTTGCATTTCAATGAAGAGAGTTGGAAATTACTATTCAGTGAGAGATAACTGACAATACATCTTGATATTTAAAATCGTGGATCTTTTCATCTATATTGTGACACATTTGAGTGAAAAAATGATTCAAGATTCAAATTCAATTCAATGCTGACTTTAAAGTGTTGAACGTATTGTTAAACAATTAAATTTGGGTTACACTTTATTTTAAGGTGATGTGTTTACATTGAACTTACTCAAATACTCAGTACTCAAGTACTGAGTAAAATGAATTACTTAATTACTTACTATAGAGTTACGGTTAGGGTTTGGTTTAGTTACTTGTAATTATGCATAATTTACCGTTATTACTATAGTAAGTACATGTACTTACTACATCACGTTAAAATAAAGTGTTACCTAAATTTGAGGTAATGATTTTTTCAAAGCTTTCTGAAATACACTCTTTTGTTTATCTCTATTAGATTGTTTTTAAAAATAAGGCCAGTCGACCATTCAACATTTATCCAAACGGCCTGACCAGCGTTCAGCCTTTGAAGACAACAAACCAAGGTACGAGACGTTATATTCTTACAATTTATTTTTCATATTTTCCATTTACATATTGTTTTAGATTTTGATAAAAGTTTTTTTACATAAAATTAGTTAAAAACTATTTTTAAGTATGTCTTAATAGTTATATTTCAGTTTTAGTTATTTTAGTACTTCAAGTTAAACAGAACATTTGAGATATTTTGCCTCGACAATTAAAAGATGTTTACATTTTATTTGATTTCAGTTAATGTTTATTTTATTTCAACGAACAAATAAAAACTAAAAATATGGTTTTATTTTTTGTTAATGATAATTACTCTGGTGTCAAATAGAGTGGATGCAAATGACTTTTAATGGGATTAACACATTTTTCTCTGTTTGTGGGTTGAAGTTAACCAGGTGGATCTTCGCTCTTTGGCCGTTCCACCAGGTGAGATAATGACGTACCTCTGGAAGCTGACAGCAGAAGACGGACCCACAGATGCCGACCCACGATGCCTCACGCGCTTATACCAGAGTACGGTGGATCCCGTTCGGGACGTGGCGTCTGGGTTGGTGGGACCCCTTATCATTTGCAAATCCCTATCTCTGGACAAAAGAGGCAGAGTGGTGAGAAGAAACCCTGATGTAGATCTGATCATCTCAACACGGGCTCATTTGAAACACGTGCTTTCATGTGGCGTCATTTCTGCAAAATTATATTGCGTTGGGGGTGTAACGAGACCCTCATGTCACGATTCGATGCATATCACGATACTGAACTCACGATACGATATTATTGCGATACTCCAAGACATATGATAAAAGATTAACTAAAAATGTACTGTTGATTAAAATGCTAAATTTTATATTACATTGTAGTGTAAATGAATTGTCTTGGACTTGATGCTGGAAACCCAATCAGGACAATAGAGACGCCAGAATAACAATATTCATGATTCTGAAGATGAAAACACAGAATTATTTTAGACGAATATGCTTGATCTCTGTCACTGACTAGATATATTTAAAATAATGTCGGCCACTTTTTACTAGTATCAAGACATTTTGCATTATCAGGACCCACAAATATTCCTCCATTGCATTATTATACATTATATTCAATATAGTAGTTTAATGTACTGACACTAAAACTCTGTAACTTGAATTTTTTTCTCACAGAAATGTTCATTTTGGATGAACTATACACAATACATATTGTCACTATCCACGATACATATTGATGCATTTTAATATTGCGATATATTGTGACATGATTTATTGTTACACCCCTAGTTGCACAGTTTCACTTTTCAAGTGAAATGTTGTGTATAAGTGGCGATAAAAGTTAATGCTCTATCGCTTTTGAAAATAACGTACCACCCTCACTAAACCAAACCGATAGTGTTAACAAAAGCAAACGTGATAAAAAAATATTTAAAAAATAATAATTTCTGAAGCAACCAGGACATTTTATCTTGCTTCTAGTCTTTGAGCTCTTTTATTCTGACTCTTGTTTCACAAGTACCGAGTTTAGTATGTCAGAAAAGCCAAACGTAAGGAGATGATTATGTGATTATGGAAGTAAAATAATGACAAATGTTTTTGAAACAAAAAAGCTTGTTGAATTGCACTACTAATTGCATTAACCCTGCTTGCATTTTAATGCATTGTATTTTTAGGGCTTGCATTTTTATGGGCTCGAAATTCAACATGGTTGTATATTTAAGCTGTGAATATTTCAATTCAAAACATTAATAAATTCATTTATAAAAATTCAATAATCCATATTCACCTTTCAGATTTCACCTTTCAAAATATTAATTCTGTTTAAAAATACAACCTATAATATTCGACAGGCAATTTTCGATCCATTTTATTTGCTTTACAAATTCAGTGGTTCAAATTCGACAGAAAATTCAACATTCGACTTCTTGGAACGGCAGGAATCTCAGTAGATTGCCGATTGGTAATCACTAATGTATGGGTTAATGCAATGCATATATTTTTTCAAGTAGTGCAATTCAACAAGCTTTTTTGTTTCAAAAACATTTGTCATTATTTTACTTCCATATGTGATGCAAACGTGAAAATGTATTGCTTTACAAATCATGCACTTATGGTAAAAGTGTTTTGAGGCCATAACAGTTTTTGAGCAAGGAACCATGAAAAAATAAGTCATAGTTATAGATGATCTGACTCTGTTATCATAACTAGTGTGAAAAAGAAGTGTTTTACTGACACAAGTGTTATATGTTTAGTGGCATGTTTTTCCAATGAGCCAATGTTGGTTTATCAGATGGATGGAAATTATTATTAATAAATACAAACTATAAGTATAAAGACGGATGGTAGATGATAGTTAATGTTCTCCTAATGTTTTCACAGGTAACTTCAGATAAAGAGAAGAAGCTCCTGTTTACGGTGTTTGATGAAAACAGAAGTTGGTACTTTGAGGAAAACATTAAAAGGAATATCGAAGATCCAACTAGGATTAATCGCAATGATCCGGATTTCTACAATTCAAACGTCATGCACAGTGGGTGTGGTTTATTAGGCTCTAGATGTGCAACATGGGATTATCTATAGTAGTTTGTATTGTTATACCAAACTGGATTAACCTTCATTTTTTTAATTGTGTTTCAGCTGTTAACGGTTTCATGTTCGACTACCTACAATTCAAGATGTGTGTTGGCGATGTGATACTCTGGCATGTGGCGAGCGTTGGCATGCAGAGCAACTTTCTGTCAGTTTACTTCACGGGAAATACGTTTGAGAAGGATAAAACATACGGCACTGTCCTCACACTCTTCCCAATGACTGGAGACACAGTGACCACTGAAGTGGAGATGCTAGGTAAGGGTCAGAGGTCAAGGAACCCCTGAACGATGCAAAGTTTTTACTGTATTTTTAATTCAATTTAATTATTCCAAAATTTTGACTAGTATATAAATAAAAACACCCCGAACACTAAGGGCCCTGTTTTAAGGATCTAAGCGCATGGTCTAAAGCGCACGGCATAGGTTCACTTAGGGCTAGTTTAACGACGGGAAAAATGGTCGGCGCTCCCGGCGCATGGTCTAAAAGGGTTGTCCCTATTCTCTTAATGAGTAATGGGTGTGTTTTGAGATTTTCGTGCTTTAAACCAATCAGAGTCTCATCCCCCATTCCCTTTAAATGCCAGTTGCGCTCGCGCCATGGCGGATTCGCTATTTACATGACGGAATTTGATAGTGGAAAGACCGAACCGCTCCATAGCGCAAACGGATCTGCTCGTGCGCGAGGTAAAAGTGCGCAAGCAGAACATCTACGGGACAAGCCGGATTCACCATATCTTTATGTACACAATAATAATCTTTTACATTGTAATCCTTTTCATTTTAATATTTGGCATGTTTGTGTGCTGCTGTGCGTCCCTGTGTGTGTAATAAGCAGAGTGTGTGTGTGTAATAAGCAGAGTGTACGCGCGTTGTGGACCCGCCTATAGGCGCACATTACTAACGCGCTCTTTAAATAACAAAACAAATATTGCGCCATTGACTTTAGACCAGGGTTCAGTTGGTCAATGTCTCAGTCTATTTCTGTTGCCAGCCCAGAAAAGTTAGTAAAGACATTGTTAAAATAGTCCAAGTGGCTACAGTGGCTCAACCTTAAGTTTATCAAGCGACGAGAATACTTTTGTGCGTAAAACCCCCCCAAAATAATGACTTTATTCAACTATTGATGTTCTTCTGTGTTTCTCTGAGTGAGTTCATGTAGTGTAACAGCGCAGCGCTTCTGGGTTGTACGTCAGAACGGAGGCTCACTATTGGCCAGCATCACACACATGACCAGCGTCGGCCAATAGTGAGCCTCCGTTCTGACGTACAACCCAGAAGCGCTGCGAAAATGAATAGTTGAATAAAGTCATTATTTTTGTTGTTTTTTGCGCACAAAAAGTATTCTCATCGCTTGATAAACTTAAGGTTGAGCCACTGTAGTCACCTGGACTATTTTAATGATGTCTTTACTAACTTTTCTGGGATGGCAGATCTCGATTACCTAGAAGCCTATGGAGGAGTGAGACAGCTCTCAGATTTCATCAAAAATATCTTAATTTGTGTTCTGAAGATGAACGAAAGTCTTACGGGGTTGAACAACAAGAGAGAGGGTAATTACTGACAGAATTTTAATTTTTGAGTGAACTAACCCTTTAAGTCTGATGTTTGATCCTTAGGTGAATGGGAGGTCAGCGCATTTGACCCCTCTCTGAAAGAGCGAGGCATGAGCGTTCGCTACACGGTTGTTAACTGTGAAAGAGTGCTTCCTTTGGTGGATGAAGACGACTACGATGATGACTTCATTGAATTAATTGAGCAGAACTTCCCGATTCCACGGGGAACAATGGAAAAGAACCGCACTATCGCTATTCGTGTTTGCCGAAACAGAACTGTGACGGAGTCTGCGACTGGACGAGTAAACATGAGCCGAGCTCCAAACAATGAGAGACAAAACAGAACCCGTGTGTGTGAGATAAGATATGTTCCGGTGAAGCGGGAAAAAGATCTGGAAGCGTTATCGCAGGGTGGGATTCCACAGGATATTTTGGATCAACTGGAAGAGGAGATGGGTGGAAATTCTTTGGAACGTCAGAAAAGGTCCCACCACAAATCTTACAGAAGTAGACCGGAGTTACCAAACAAGATAGATCCTAAAGCCATATTAAGTTCCTCAGAAAACAGGGAATTAACAGGAGAACAACATGTTGCAAACATTCAGTCGGATCACAACAAAACACATCCAAGTGGTCCAAACATGTTTCGAAAATTCCTTCTTAAAGATGCAAACATGTCAACTAACCTCAGTCAACTTCTGAACGACTCTCAGGAGGTCCAATCAGAGAAAGTGAGGAATCGACGGGAGATGTGGAGCGTCAGCAAAGACAAAAAAGTGGATGTGAAAGTTCACAGCAACAATGAGGTTCTGGAAGAATCTGGAAGTTCTGGTCTAAAGAAGGACAAGATGGAGGAAAGTTTGAATCCGTTTAACTACAATTACAAAGATTCAAAGAAGTTACAACCGGATTTGGAACCGGTTTCAAATTCATCAGATAATCAGACATATGGCAGGAAATCATTGGCAAGTGACTATGATGATTATAGCGATGAGGGAAGCGTTGGTTTCGATCATCACGTTGAAGATAATGTCGGCATTAGGTCGACAGAGTCTAAGTTTCGTAGTTACTACATCGCGGCAGAGGAAATCTTCTGGGATTATGGGATTAATAAACCAGCTCAGCTCATCAAACCAAGGTAACAGTGCATATAAACATATTGAACAACAACAACAACAACAGTTTTGATCATTTTAGCAGACAAGTATACAAACAAGCCTTAGTGAGCATGAGACAAAAACATGACACAATTTATGAACTTTAGACCAATAGAATGTGTTTATATGTATGTTTTATATTGCATAAAATAAATGTAAGGTATCAGATTGAATCAAATCCATTTAGTTTAGTTGTTTATTTGTATATAGGTAGTTATAGTGCAAAAATGCAATGCAATGCACTTTTAGATGGCGATATTAATATTGCTTTTCATATGAAGGAATTAAGGACCTGCTCAATTCTACATGCACTAAATGTTTGATGTGTCCACAGGGAGATGCGAAGGGGAATGAGAAAATATTTCCCAACCTATAAAAAGGTGGTTTTCAGAGCCTATCAGGACAGAGATTTCAAGCATCCAATCAAACGAGGAGAACTGGACGAGCACCTCGGCATTATGGGTCCTGTGTTGAAGGCAGAAATCAATGATGTTCTTACTGTAAGTTTCTTCATGAAAAGGAGGTCCTAAAAAGCATAACATTGCTTTCTTAAGGTCTAGTCTTACCGTTGTTCGTGGGCAAATATTCACAGGCGAAATCTAGTCTTTTCAATAGAAATACACGCAATTGGGAATTTCTCGTATAAAGGCGAAAGTGAAGACGCTCAAATCTCACCACACTATTCTATGGAGGCTTGTTTATGCCACAGAATGAAAAATAAAAAAGGTAATTGAGACTTTTTTTCTCACAATTGCGAGATGTAAAGTCGCAATTGCGAGTTATAAATTCAAAAATGCGTGATATAAAGTCGCAATTGTTTGTTATAAAGTCAGAATTGCGTGATATAAAGTCAGAATTGTGTGATATAAAGTCGCAATTGCGAGAAATAAACTCGAAATTCTGACTTTTTATCTCAGAATTGCGTGATATAAAGTTGCAATTGTAAGTTAGAAATTCAGAATCGCGTGATATAAAGTTGCAATTGTTTGTTATAAAGTCAGAATTGCATGATATAAAGTCGCAATTGTTTGTTATAAAGTCAGAATTGCATGATATAAAGTCGCAATTGTTTGTTATAAAGTCAGAATTGCGTGATATAAAGTCGCAATTGTTTGTTATAAAGTCAGAATTGTGTGATATAAAGTCGCAATTGTGAGAAATAAACTCGAAATTCTGACTTTTCTTCTCAGAATTGCATGTTTATATCTCACAATTCTGACTTTATAACACGCAATTGCGACTTTATATCTCGCAATTCTGAGAAATAAAGCTAGAATTGTGAGATAAAAAGTCGCAATTATCTTTTAAAATGTTTTATTCTGTGGAGGAAACAAGCTTCCATAATTCAAAAATGCATCATCACAAAAGTATTCATTAATTAGCAATGTTTCGGTTAATCGCCCACTCTAAATTCTTGCTTTTCTCTTCCCATAAGGTGGTTTTCAAGAACCTGGCATCCAGGCCGTACTCTTTCCACTTGCATGGGGTGTACGATAAGACGCAGGGGAGTTTCGGAGAAGGCTCCAAGGCTGAGGAAGTGCCAGGTGATCCCGTTCCTGCGGGTGAGGAGAGGGTGTACAACTGGAGAATCTCCAAACGACAAGGTCCCACAGCGTCAGAGTTTGACTGCAAGGCTGGGGCCTACTACTCCAACGTCAACATGGTAATTTCAATGTGCAACACAGGAATCAAAATTAGGTTGCTTTTGTTGAATTTGAGGAATCTTTCATGTCTGAAGCACCAAAGTTATACATATTTATGTTGTTTTTACCACCTCCCGTTGTGTTGGGTCAGATTGACCCGCATTTTACTTTCAAACAGCTTGAAACAATGACATTGAAACTTTGTGAATATTTCCCATTTTGGCCCAAGTTAATTAAAGGGAATGCAAAGTTTTGTGTTTTGGAAAGGCTGTGTTGGGGTCATTCTGACTCCCTGTTGGTTTCCATGCAATTGACCAAAACTCATCACTTACAGTAGCTTTATCAGACACTAAAATATGAAATGCATGAGAACCAATGAAACGTTTACTCAAAATTGGAGACTCTTCTTCTGAATCATCCAAGGAAAATGTATTGTTTCGTTATCTAGTCACAGTCCGATCCAAAAAGGGTTTTGGCTGTTATTTTATTTTTATTTTTGGATCTCAATTACTGAAAAGAAGTGTGAGAAACACACATTTTACATTAATCTTTTAATGTTGATTTTTGTCAAATTGCATTGAAACCAATGCAGGTCTATTTGTAAAGTTGTAGCACAACAGAAGGGTTAATTTGAAAATTAAAAAAAACTCCAAGGTCATGGGTTTGACTCCTAGGGAATGCATGAACTGATCAAATGCATTGCTTGAATGCAATGCAAGTTGTTTTGGATAAAAGAATCTGCCAAATGCATGAATGTAAATATCTTCTGTATTCCTCCTGCATCCACCAGGAGAAGGACATAAACTCTGGTCTAATCGGTCCGATGCTGATATGCAGTCCTGGTACCCTCCGTTCACGTGTAAAGCTTCAACCTGACGTGACAGACTTCTTCCTTCTCTTCACCACCTTTGATGAACGAAAGAGCTGGTACCTCGACTACAACATCGGGAAGTTTTGCACCCCACCCTGCCAGGCCAAAGTAGACGATCCGTGGTTCGAGGTGAACAACAAGTTTGCAGGTACATTATGCCATCATTTGTGAATCTGCATGCATGTTGTGTTGAAAATTACAAGATAACCAGTCTGATCTGTTCACATCCTGTATCTCAATAAATATTTATATCCAACAAATGGATCCTTGTGTTTATGCTTGTTATTGTGTAATTCAGTTGTTAAATAGCCTTTTCTTTAGTACAAGAACAGTAAACAGGCTCCATGTACCCAGTTTTTCTAAAAATAAAAATAAATATTTTGGAAATGCATTGATTCAAGGTGACACATGTACATTAACATTTATGCATTTGGCAGACGATTTTATCCTTACATTGCTTTCAGGGTATTAGTTCATACATTCCTTGGGAATCGAACCCATAACCTTGGAATTGCTAGTGCCATGCTTTCCTATTAGGAACTGTAATGATAGCCACAATATAATATTATGTGTTGTGTTTTATTGGTATTTGTAGCTATTAACGGCTACGTGTCAGAAACTCTTCCTGGCCTGATAGTTGAACAGTACCAGACGACTCGCTGGCATCTTCTCAACGTCGGGAGTCAAGGCGAGTTTCACGCTGTACACTTCCACGGACTGCCATTCAGAGTCGGAACAGATCAGGATCACCGCATGGGAATTTTCAATCTCTATCCCGGTAAACTATACACAAATCCTGCACACGGCACCTATGCCTGTTAGGATTACAAATCACAATTCATTAAGCATAATTTGGGCAGTCTCACAGCATAGACCTACACTACCGTTCAAAAATGTGGAATAAACAAGATTTTTTAACGTTTTTGAAAGAAGCCTCTTCTGCTCACCATGGCTGTATTCATTTGTTTTAAAATACAGTAAAATCAGTAATATTGTGAAATAGTTTTATAATTTAAAATAGCAGTTTTCTATGTGAATATATAGTAAAATGTAATTTTATTCCTGTGATCAAAGCTGAATTTTCAGCATCATTACTCCAGTCTTCAGTGTCACATGATCCTTCAGAAATCAGTATAATATGATGATTTGATGCTCAAGAAACATTCCTGATTATTATCAACGTTGAAAACGGCTTTTGGAATCTGCGATACACCTTTTCTCTCTATCAATATAACTTATGCTGTCTGCTTTGGCAGGTGTTTTTGGGACGGTGGAGATGAGGCCAGCTATCACAGGCACCTGGTTAATAGAGTGCACTATAGGGGAACATCAGCTGGCCGGCATGAGAGCCAAGATGCTCGTCTACAACCCACGTAAGAGCTTTTCTCGATAGGAGATTGTTGAAGATTGTTCTTGTCCTCCTGTTTCTGCAGTCGTGTTGTGAATCACTAAATAGTTAGAGGCGCCTGAACTGATTGATTTTGTTCAACAGGATGCATTCGGCCATTAGGAATACAGCTAGGGTGGATTAACAACAACCAAATAACAGCCTCGGATCACTATGGTAAGAGCAACAAAATGCAACATAAAAGCAACAACATAATAGTACGACGAAAGTATTCAAACGTCTGATGTGTGCGATGGATTTGGTCAAACTTTTAAGTAATTTGTCCTGCAACTTTTGTGCTCCACACATCAATGATTCCTCAAATCATGTGTTTTTTTGGGGGAGAGATATGCCAGGAATAGGACTTAAAGGAACAGTTCACTTAAAAATTTAAATTCTGTCATCATTTACTCACCCTCAAGTTGTTTCAAAGATATTTTGAAGAATATGGGTCACCAATCAGTTGATGGACCCCATTGACTTCCATAGTTGTTGTTTTTTTCCCTACTACTATGGAAGTCAATGGGGTCCATCAACTGATTGGTGACCCATATTCTTCAAAATATCTTTTAAGTGAACTGTTCCTTTAAGATTTTCACCTGGCAGATGATAAAACTAGGAGTCGGCTCTTTTGACTTGGGCCATAAAATCTAGTATTTTAAAGGGATGGTTCGGTGTAAAATCAACCTAGGGTCCTTTGCACCATGACCTCGAGCCAAACACCCCCCAGAAGCTTTTTCCCTTGGTCGAACATTATTAAAGTTAGAGCTTATTTAGAGATATCAGCCGGATGTCTTAGTGCAGGCGCTAATGGATCCAAGACTATATCTGGTAAATTACCCCACTAATAATGCCCAGAATGGTGCCAAACTTCTACAGTAGTACAAATAGGTTCTGTACTCATAAAACGAGGCATTGGAAAGTTTGTAAGTACATCAGGAGTTTATTTAAATAACACTTGCCTGATGGCTAATGCTACCGCTAACCCGACGTCACTTCCGTGATTTGGGAAAAGCACGTAAAAGTCCTGGCAGAAAGCGATGCATAAGGATGTAGTGTAACAACAATTATTAGTTAACACTAAGTTGTCAACACTTCGGAAAAAATAATAATTCGTTGTTACACTACATCCTTATGCATCGCTTTCTGCAGGACTTTTACATGCTTTTCCCAAACCACTGAAGTGACGTCGACGACCGGGTTAGCGGTAGCATTAGCCATCAGGCAAGTGTTATTTAAATAAACTCCTGATGTACGTACAAACTTTCCAATGCCTTGTTTTATGAGTACAGAACCTATTTGTACTACTGTAGAAGTTTGGCACCATTCTGGGCATTATTAGTGGGGTAATTTACCAGATACAGCCTTGGATCCATTAGCACCTGCACTAAGCCATCCGGCTGATATCTCTAAATAAGCTCTAACTTTAATAATGTTCGACCAAGGGAAAAAGCTTCTGGGGGGTGTTTGGCTCGAGGTCATGGTGCAAAGGACCCTAGGTTGATTTTACACCGAACCATCCCTTTAATACAATTATTTATTGAAATGCCATTTCTCTTAAAGGTGCTTGGAAGCCCAATTTAGCCAGACTTCAGTTATCCGGATCGATTAATGCCTGGATGGGCAGAGGCACAGACTCCTGGCTCCAGGTAAAAGAAACCTTGTGTTTGCAGAGATAACATGCTGTGCTTTGGCTCATTTGTAAGGAAAACATGTTATGATTTATTTGTGGCTCATATCACAGACAATAGTGACTCTTTGCACCGCAGTCAGTCAGTCATTCTTGACACATTTTTCTTTCATTCTCAGCAAAAACAAAGTGGGAAATAGTTTTGAAATACTATAAATAGGTTTGCACAGTAGATTGTATTTAACCTTTGATTCAATATTGTTTGGAAGAGCAAGAGAAAGAGAGAACGTGTGTAGGATACACAACAATTGACTATTTTTAGCAGGATTCCTATGATCATGCAAAACTAGGATATATTCCCTGGAAAAGTCATGGAAATTAATAAAATCTTAATTTTAGCATTGAAAATTATGGAAGCTTGTTTCCGCCACAGAATAAAAAAAAATAAAAAAGGTAATTACGACTTTTTATCTTGCAATTCTGACTTTTTATCTCAGAATTGCGTGATATAAAGTCGCAATTGCGAGTTATAAAGTCAGAATATAAAGTCAGAGAGATATAAAGACGGAATTGCGAGATATAAATAAAAATTCTGACTTTTTTTTTGCGATTGCGAGTTTATATCTCACAATTCTGACTTTATATCTTAGAATTCTGAGATAAAAAGTCAGAATTGCGAGATAAAAAGTCGCAATTATCTTTTAAAATGTTTTATTCTGTGGCGGAAACAAGCTTCCATAGAAAATAACTGAAATGTCTGTACTGAAGTATTTATTCAATCGCTTGAAATTGTTCTAGTAATCAAATGCAACCAGAATCCATATCTAACCCTCCATATCTCTCCTGTTTATCTTTGTATGTGTGTTTTAGGTGGATTTGTTAAAGCCCATGCTCCTCCATGGTATTCAAACTCAGGGTGCAAAGATGGGTTTTAGCGAGTATTTCACCGTTATGTACAGCATCAGTTACAGCACCGACCAGGAGAACTGGACCATCTACAGAGGAAACAGCAGCAAGTCATCTTACGTCAGTACCAACATCTGCATTTACATAAAAATAGTCTGATTTAAAGGAGGCATATTGCATGCTTTGTTTTGTAGCACTTTATTTTTTCCACTACAGTCCTCTTATATTGTTTCTTTCACCAAAAACAGTCCATGACCATTGCCACCCTCACCCTGTTTTTACTACTGTATCTTTAGGGTGAATCTGTATGGAAGCTTGTTTCCACCACAGAATAAAAAATAAAAAGGTAATTGCAACTTTTTATCTCACAATTGCGAGATTACATTTTTATCTCAGAATTGCGGGATATAAAGTTGCAATTTGCGAGTTATAAAGTCAGAATTGCATGATATAAAGTCGCAATTGTGTTATAAAGTCAGAATTGCATGATATAAAGTCGCAATTGTATGTTATAAAGTCAGAATTGTGTGTTATAAAGTCGCAATTGAGTTATAAAGTCAGAATTGCATGATATAAAGTCGCAATTGTGTGTTATAAAGTCAGAATTGCGTGATTTAAAGTCGCAATTGTTATAAAGTCAGAATTGCGTGTTATAAAGTCGCAATTGTGTTATAGTCAGAATTGCATGATATAAAGTCGCAATTGTGTTATAAAGTCAGAATTGTGTGATATAAAGTCACAATTGTGTGATATAAAGTCGCAATTGAGTTATAAAGTCAGAATTGCATGATATAAAGTCGCAATTGTGTGTTATAAAGTCAGAATTGCATGATATAAAGTCGCAATTGTGTTATAAAGTCAGAATTGTGTGATATAAAGTCACAATTGTGTGATATAAAGTCAGACTTTTGCAATTCTGACTTTGCATGTTTATATAGAGTCAGAATTGCAAGATATACTCACAATTGTGAGATAAAAAGTTGCAATTATCTTTTAAAATGTTTTATTCTGTGGGAAAAATATGAGCTCGGAGGAAAAAAAAATATTTTAAAACTTTTGTTTGCTCACAAAACATTTGCGTTCCCCCAAGAAACGTTCGCTCGCAAATAACTCAAAAGTTTGACATGTAATTTTTCCTCCCATCTCATATTTTTTTCCATCACCATGTCGCTTTAGAGGCTCTCTCACAACATATCCACATCAAAGTCAAAAGAAGAAATTATACTTAACTCAAATAAAATATAGCCTGTTTTAGCACTATTAAGAGCAACAACAACAAAAAATGTCCGGGCACATTATGAACAGCAAAACGAAATGTAATGGAAATATAATGAATAATTGGCAATGCACAAAATCGTAATTAACTAATAGATTTAATTCACAAATATCACATACTGACATATATCAGACTCTTATTTGATCTGCTAGAACGTTCCTAGTTTATCCCTACCACCTTTTTTGGTGATAATCATTAAATTTTAAGAGCTATTTTTTAGAAAAGAATTCTAGCTGGCCACTTAAAACACAAAACCTCCCTAAATCTCCCACCTTAAACATCACAATCGTAAAAAAAAAAAAAAAAAAAAAAATGCATGATGAAACTCACACCAACATCATTTTTCCAGTTAAACTGCATTGCATTGATTTCAAAAGAAGTGCTTCCCTGGTAATAAATTACACTGTTTTACTGTATATCCTTCCTCCTTTCAGTATTATTCATATCTGTTTTCTTGCTTATTTGATATCAGACCTTCAATGGAAACATGGATGGTTCCAGAGTAAAAGAGAACTTATTTTCTCCACCCATCGTGGGTCGCTACATCAGGATTCACCCTATGACCTTCCAGAAGCTGCCCACACTGAGGATAGAACTACTGGGATGTGACCTCAATAGTGAGTGAACACACACACACACACACACAATGATGAGATCACAGCATTATCAAACGATGAAGAACTCAAACAATGCA